>RJWJ010013591.1:0-39809 GCA_004363605.1 Indri indri | reverse complement strand
TGCTGTGAGCTAGACTGATGCCACGGCACTCACCCCAGGCAAGAAAGTGAGACTCAGTCTCAAAAAAAAAAAAAGAAAAAGAAAAAGAAAAAACCACAATGAGATATCACTTATCTCCAGTGAGAATGGCCTTTATCAAAAAGTCCTAAAACAATAAATGTTGGCATGGATGTGGAGAGATAGGAACACTCATACATTGCTAGTGGGACTGCAAACTAGTACAACCTCTGTGGAAAGTCATATGGAGATACCTCAAAGAGCTACCAGTAGAACTACCATTTGATCCAGCAATCCCATTACTGGACATCTACCCAAAAGAACAAAAGATATCTACACTATAATGTTTATAGCAGCACAATTCACAGTTGCAAAGATGTGGAACAACCCTTCAATATGTGAGTGGATTAATAAAATGTGGTATATGTATACCACTGAGTTCTACTCGGCCACAAAAAATAATGGTGATATAGCACCTCTTGTATTATCCTGGATAGAGCTGGAACCCATTCTACTGAGTGGAGTATCCCAAGAATGGAAAAACAAGCACCACATGTACTCACCATCAAATTGGTATTAATTGATCAACACTTAACTGCACATATAGTAATAACTTTCATCGGGTGTTGGGCAGATGGGAGGGGGCAGAAGGAGATGAGTATATACACACCTAATGGGTGCATTGGGCACCATCTGGGGGATGGACATGCTTGAAGCTCTGATTCAGGTGAGGCAAAGGCAATATATGTAACCTAAACATTTGTACCCCCTTAATATGCTGAAATAAAAAAATACATAAAAAATTTAAAAAAACAAGCAAATTATTAAGACCATCCAAAAAGGAAAGCAAAGTTTCTAGCAGTCGCATGGTGTAGGGAAACTATGAATGAAGTAGATCCTAAGTAACACAGCTGAGTCTGAGGAAGATTAGTCTGCAGGACTGTGGTAAAAGAAGGGGAGACTAGATTTAGAAAGACTACAAACTAGCTCAAGTCACTTGAAGCTTTGATTGTACTGAGGTGGTCTGCCTCTCTGCTGCCCAACGGAAAGTAAGGTGAATCCTCTCTGGAAGAAGAAAACATTGTCCAGACTCTACATCTCTCCACACAAATGTTTCTCATTCAATCCCAGATTACCTGGCACATCAAAAAACATAACCATGAGGAAAAATCAAATAATAAAAACAGACCTGTAATAAAGTCTGTCTCCATTTTGAAAGCCACATAGAGTCCCATGAGAGTTTATTTAAACAAGCTTAAATTCAAGCAAATAAAACATGCCACATTCCAGCTATCAGGCAAACATTGGGGATGGATTGTAATTAATAGTCTTACTTTATCTTGAATGTTTGCTGACAGTTTTTAAACCCTACTCTTCCCCCATTTCCCTCTTGCCCCACAAGTGTGCAAGCTGATAAGAAAACCCACCTTTTTTGGGTGCTACTTGGAAAGTCCAAATCATTCAAATCCTGGTCCCAACGTGGAAATTCTGACCCCAGACACACATTCTAATATGATAAAAACTAAAGCCACTCATTCTTCTCTTTGCACAAATCATTGTGGACAAGCTTGAGTGCCCATTTCTTGCCCCTGGAAGTCCCAATATGTGAGTAATAAACCTGTTTATATCCTCTTGGTGGATGCGTTGCCTCATCAGTATTAACATTCAAGCCCATTTTGGGTGTGTGGGGGTAGTTACCATCTGTGGGGCTATCATAAAACAGAAGCGAAGTTGACCCAAATACTGAAGTTCTTTGGCTTAGACTTTTTAAGTAACCTGTAATTAATATGTTTTAAAGGAGATGAACTGATAATGAATTTTATTAGAGAACTGGAATCAATTTTAAAAGGAAGAATCAACTAGAAATTTTTTGGAAAAAAAATAGAACTCAGTAGGTAAGTTTCAAGTATACTGGACACAGATGGATGAGTGAGCTAAAAATTAGGACAGTAGAAAATAACCAGACTTAAGCATAGCTTAGAGAGAAATTTATATCCTTAAATGCGGATAGTTCTAAAATAAGACAGGCTAGAAATTAATGACATGATTATCCATTTCAATAAGTTAGAAAAAGAACATTAAGTTATACTGGAAGAAAGCAAAAAGAACTATAAAGATAAGAGCAGAAATAAATAAAATAGAATACAAACAAAATCTACAAAGCTGAAAACTTTTATTTTTTGGAAAATACTACTAAATTGATAAACCACTGGCAAAACTAATCAAGAAAAAAAGAAAAAGGTGCTAATTATTAATAGTAGTAAGATGAGTGCAGACAAAAGAGACAGCAGTGTAGAGTCCCACATATTAAACAAAAATCATAAGTGTATTATACAAGATATTATGTCAATAAATTAGAAAAGTAAATGAAATGACAAATTCCTAGAAGACAACTAAACAAAGCTGACCCAGAAAGAAATGGAATATTTAAATATTCTTATGGTTACAAACCTTTCCTCAAATTCATCTGCAGGCTCACACTACTGTATCAGTGAATTCATCCAAATATTTAAAAAATAAATAATGCTAGTCTTATACTTCCAATTCCAAAAAAAAAAAAAAAAAAAAATGGGAAGAGTAATTTCCAACTTATTTTTTTGAGAGAACATGTAACTTTGATGCCAGCACCTCTGAAGGAAAATAAAGGAGGCAAGAAATATAATTGTCTCAACATCTACAGAAATAGCATTTGATACAATTCTATACTTATTTATAATTGGTTTTAAAAAAACTCTTTTAGCAAATAAGTAACAAAAATAACTTGATCTAATAAAAGTATCTTCAAGAAATCTAGAGCAGATAATGGTAAAGTATTGAAATTTTCCCCCTGGGGTCTGGAAAGAACAAAAATATATACTATGACAATATTGTGCTGGAAATCCTAGCCAGCACAATAACATAAGGAAAAAACAAAGCATAAGGACTAGGAAAGAAGAAATACAACTTGCATAATTTATAGGCACATGACTGTGTACATAGAAAATCCAAAAGGAAACAGTCAAATTTTTAGAATTAGTATGTGAATTTATTGAGGTCAATGGACATAAAATCAATATACCAACCGAATTTTTTTATATTACAGACACAAAAACTAAGGCCTAGAAAGGTGCCCAAGTTTACGCAAACACTTTTCAAAACTAGAAAAAGGGTAACGTTCAGCCCAGTGCTTTAAGTTTTTTTGCATATATGCATCAGTGATGTAGAACTTGTTTGAAGGACATAAACCACAGTAATTCTTTAGATTCCAGTTCTCCAGTCAAACAGAGACCAGTGCACACAATAGCCCCTTCATCTCCTGGGCATCAGGACATTAAAATGCAGCTGGCTGTGGTGACCACCCAGGGGTAATAAAGGGAATACCAGAGGAAGGCAAAGCCAGAATTTTCTGAAGTGTGGAGCTGTGACTGACCTGAGCTTTCTGCTTCCACAAGTTGAGGATCAAGAATCACTATAGCGGTCAGATTCACCTACAATGGAACCTAAGGATGGGATGAGGGGAAACGGTGTGTGTGTCCAGGGTCTATCACAGAGGAAGGGGGATGAGTGGAAAAGATGGCGCTTCAGCCCTGGTCTTACACGTTTACACAGGTGTCAAGTTTGAGCTTCAGATACGATCTGCAAAGGAGGCTACACACAGTGTTACCGAAAGATCTTGGCAGGACTTAAAGTAGGATATGTTTATCGCACGATTTCAAATTCATGTCCCTTTCTTCATCCATAGTTCCTTCAACATACTATTAACTAATATTTTCTATAAATTCTAAAATTATCTTGTAAATACTGTAATTACACAGATGGGGAAATGTATTTGTATATTAACATTATTTTATTACCTGTGAATATTTAAACTTGTAACTCGCATTTAGCATTATTTCTTTTCCTTTCTCTTCTTCTTCCTCCTGCCTCCGATTTCCCCCTCCTTCTCCACCTTCTCCTCCTCCAAACATGGAAGCAGCCAGGGATCCCAAAGTTACCCTTGGAAAGATTCTAGATTCCTTCATAGCCAGGTGAATTCTCAGAGCATGTGAGTGGAAGGTGAGAGGTCATGGGGTACTTGTCTTGTGCATGGGAACACAGCTAGAAAGACTGGCTTGACACTGGGAGTATTACCCTATTTTTTAGCTGTAAGCTGGTGTTATCTGCAGACGCTGGGGTTGTGACAGGAAGTTCAGAGGTTCCATTATCAGGGCCTAGGCTATTGCCCATAGAACTTGCTGACTGCTGTCATGGGTGATGACTATGCCTGTGTCCTGAAAAAAACAGGGGCTTGAGGTAGGACTTCCTGCTGGCTGGGTGTTTTCAGCCCCAGAGGCAGCAGCAGTGCAGGATTAACCCAAGAACAAACTAAGCAGGTGATTAGGGTGCAACTAAATTTAGCACCACTCCCATCACCCAATCCAAGAAAAATACAGAGGATTTTATATTCTATGAACTTATAAAGAAGTTAACTTTGCTATCCAAAGAAAACAAAAAAAGAACTTATTTTCCTTCAAGCTTGCATTTACCTTGTCTGTCATTTTGAGTGATTTTATTTTATTATGAATTAAAGTGGGTGTACCACAATGGTAGTGGTGGTAGTGTTAAGTGCTCAGAGACTGCAAAAGTTTAAACGTGGCCCTAATAACCATTCCCTAGATTTTCCAGGTTCCTCACCCCACCTGGGCTCTTTTTCTCTAGCACACACATTTCTTGCGTAACATCTCTATTTTCTGTTTAGTCCCACATCACTAATCCCACCTTTGCCAAGCTGTTGGTTTTCGGCTCTTAAATTTAGGCAGCCTAGTTATCATGTCCCTTGTGCAATATTTTGTTTCAATATGACACAGTACAATTTTGCATTTATAAAGCAACTCCCACAGACTCCTCTAACACATAAATTATACTTATGACCCTGAACTTACCCTTGCACTGCAACCAAAATCTTTCACCAGGTGTCCAAACATCTTTTTGAGGACAGTGGGATTTTTTTTTTCACAAGTTTCCAGTGTGGCCAGCTAATCTAGGCTTCAGTGGGTGGAGTGGACAGGGTTTTGAGGAGGAAGAAAACAGAACAGTGTTCTAGGTTTCCATTTGGCAGTTTTAATTTACTCCCAAAAATCAATGCTTTGGAGTGTCCCTTCTGCTTCCCCAGTTTCAGCCTCTACCTATTGCTCAGGAAAATTGGCAGATATGTTTCAGAGCATGCTTAGAGTTGTGGCACAGAGAGAAAAGAGATTACTGATAACCTCTTTCCTTTGAAAGGGGTGGACTATTAAGGAGGTAAAGGAAAGGAAGATTTCAGGAGTGTATTTCTCTAAGAAAACCATGGAATAGGTCTCTCCTGAAATTCCAAGAGCCACATGTAGAGATTATACTCGTCAATAAATTCAGGCCTCTCTTACCTCCACCAGTTTGTTGGCATGTTCACGGAAAACCTGGGCATATTCTTTCACTTCCTTTTCATTCCCACTCTTTGCAGCCTCAATGAGAACTAGCAAAGGGACGTTGGTTTCCAAGAAAGAATCAGATATGTGATCCATCACTGCTTTCCGAAGCTACAGGTAAAACAAAAACAAAAAAAACAACACACAATTAAGGGATAGAAGAATTACCCATTTTTTCTAAACTATTTTTTAGCTTTCATTACCCATGCAAATAATGTTTAACTCTTGTTAATTTTCCCAGAGGTTATCATATCAAAGGAAAACAAAGACCAATGATTAATGAATGCCTGTGAATTAGATGTATTATATGTCATCTAGAAAGTTACATATATGGCCTGTAGCTCAATACACTCTAGGCCCTCTCCTATCAAAGGTGTGTACTCATCCTTCATTAACACAGAGGTTTCGAATCATGATACAGTTCAAGAACTCAGGATCTTGAGAAAAGGAGAAATCTAGGCATCAAGAAGAAATGGGGAGAACTTTGAATAAAGATCTGAGTCTCGAAGGCACCTCTAAAACTTTGCCACTGTGCAGTCTGCTACTTTCTAGATCCATTGTTTATACTTGATAGAAACAGAAATGTGAAACATCTAACGATGTCAAAAATGCCTCTTTCCAGGTGCAATGATGACATAGCTGTTATGTTCCAGAAAGAAATTCTTAGTTATTCTTCAAGGTAAATAAAAATAAACAAACCCAAATCTTCTAACAATGCATAAGTACACATCATTTCCACATTGTGAAAATAGGAATCAGGGCTGCGTGAAAATAAAATGAAACTGTCCCTGAACGATCACCTTGGTGCTGCTTTGTTCATAATTGTCTGAATGTATATGGGATATAAATAAAAATAAACATAAAAGAAGATGGTAAACAACCTGTATGTTTTCCGAATAAATACATTTATCCAGGAGTATTCACGCAAATTTCTTTGATTTTTATTTTGGGATATTATGGGGGTACAAACATTTTGGTTACATGCATGACTTTGCCTCTCCCAAGCCAGGATTAGAGGTGTGCCCTTCTCCCATACAATGCTCACCACATCCATTAGTTGTGAGTTTTCCCACGCCAACCCCCCAACCCCCAATAAATATTACTACCATGTGAGCACCTTAGTGTTGATCCATTAGTGCCAATTTGATGGCGAGTACATGTGGTGCTTATTCTTCCATTCTTGTGATACCTCACTTCGGAGGATGGGCTCAAGCTCTATCCAGGATAATATAAGAGGTGCTAGATTACGATTGTTTTTTGTAATTGAGCAGTATTCCATTGTATACATATGCTATATTTTATTAATCCACTCATTCTTGATATCTGTTATTGGTCAGAAGAAGAACAGTGAACAAATATCTCAATTCCTGTTTGCACTAATTACCATAATGTATGTTCATATGTATGTATAACTTAGATTGGTTTAACTCTGAATTAAGTTGACATTTTATCACTTAAAATATAATAAAGTCTATGGAAAGTTAACATTACTCATTTGGCAAAATGTATTAAATTACTGCCTGGGAATAATGTGGGTTATTGGTGAGCTCATATTTTGGGAGTATACACAATGTGCCAGATATTCAGCTAGTATCTTTACACATTAAATCATTTTATCCCTATAACAACACTGTGAGAAAGGAACTATCCTAAAACCATTTCTTCAAGTGAAGAAGCTGGAACTTCAAAAAGTTATTTAACTTTTTATGTCTGCAATCATAAGGTAACAAGAGGCAGAGCCTGGGGTAAGAAGGTCTGCAGGAGATAGTGCAGTGAACACTTGAAACTGACCTGCCATGGCTCTTCCAGACAGGGCCCCAGACAGAGGAGAAACCATTGAAAGTGTAATCAAAATTGAATTGACAAGGACAATAGAGACAAAAGAAAGAGAGGGTCAAGATAAAGTGGGGGTGACGAGCAGAGCCAGGCTTTCTCACCAACCAAGCCACCATACTTCTTAACACCACACAAAAATAACAGAAGTGAGAGCTCTGAGAAGCTAGAAAAGCTATCTGCATCAAGCCTCTTTTTAAACCTCCAGGAAGATAATATTCACAAAAATGAGCAACTTAAACATTGAGGTCAAATCTCATACAAAGTTATTGTAAGAAAAATGAGAATAAGGCATATATCATCCTTACACACACTGAAAGCAGTCCGGAAAGATATGCTTATAAAATAGATTAAAGCTGTAAGCTACCATTCCAAATAAAACAAAAGACATTAAGAAAATGATATAAGATATGAAAGAACAACACAAATTAGCATGAGAAAAAACTAAAGAATTAGGTCATGAAACTAAGAAAGAATTATAAAGGAAAGAAAAATCATTTCATAAACAACACTAAACAAGAATGAATAAACACAACAACAAATGCCTTAAGAGAAACAAAAGGAGAAAAGGAAAATTTTTAAATCCAAAACATTTTTTTAAAGAAGAGCTAAAAAAATTTTGTGAAAGAGTGATAAATATTGAATATAGGCAAAGAAAATTCAATATATGCTTCCCATGGGTCCTTGAAAAAAATAAAAACAAAAATGAATACTGAAAATTGTAATTGATGAAAAATTTCTTGAATACATGTATATATTGAAAATCATATCCCAATAATGCACTATATATTTCAAAATTGCTAACAGGGTAGAATTTCACAATCATTGTGCATATATGTGTATGTGTGTATGTGTGTGTAGACATATATGGCCACAAGCCAGCATCATGAGAGTCATTTCCTGGGAGTTTATTAGAAATGTAAAAACCCCAGGCCCCACCCAGACCTGCATTTAATCAGAATCTACAGTTTAATAAGATGCTTAGGTGATTCCTTCACACGATAAAGTTTGAAGAACATGTCCCCAGAAGACCTATTACATCAGTCAAGTTCTTAGTCTCAAGCATTAGAAACTAATTCCAGCTGATTTAAGGAGAAAAATTGCCTGTTAGTTTACAGAATGGACAGAACTCAGAGATGTTAAGACATCCTGTGTCTTTGTGTCCATAGCTTTTGATTCAAAGTCTGAGTCAGAGTCACCTGATTGTTATCTGGATGAAGTAGAGACCGAAACTCTGGGTCATGTGTCTACACCTATAATAGTGGCAAGGGTACAGGAGGGAGGTGCTGGGAAGAAACTATCTTGTGAAAACAAGTGTTCTGGCCCTTTTAGTTTCTTATACCAAGATTTATAGAATGAGGAATTCTCCAAACACAGAAAAGGAACTCAGATGCTGACCCAAAACCAAAAAATGGCCAGTAAAGCATAGATCTGGCAGAAGACTAATTCAGGGACTCAAGCATGGGTGGAAGTTGGAAAAAAAAATAGAGATGCATTTCTAAGAAATAACTAAAAGGTGAAGAGTTATCTAAAAAGAACAAGATCAGAAACTATGAACCAGGATAGGAATGGCAAGTATGCCATAACTCTTCCCTTCCATGCCCACAGCACACATGATTAATCAATTACAGCATTCTGTTATGCTGAGCTCAAATGTTACTTTGTGATCCTTCTCAACACAGCACTCCAAGCAGCTACTACTAATCAATCCCATTTATCCTTAAGGAAGAAAACTTGCTTTCTTTGCTGAAGTTTCCCTGCAATTGAAGCTTTTTGCATGCCAGTCTTTAGGCAGAATCAGCTATGTATCAGGGCAACTCAGTGCCATATTCACTTTCAGAAATAAAAGTTAACATCAAGTCTAGGCTGGGTTGATGATATTTAGTAAATGCCTGACCATTTAATGTCTGCCCTGTCATTTGGACAGATGTTTAGAAAAATCTTTTAAGAATAACAGTATTAGCATTCACTACTATAAGGTAAGACATACCAGCCAAGGTCAAATTGGGGGGAAGAGGGTGATTTCTAATAGACTCAAAAATATGAAGTCTTAAATCCTTCCATGAATACAACTGCTCAAGGCTCTTCATGATTATTGACATATTTTATCATATTTCCTTTAGCTGTGTGGTATAATTGTTATTAAAAATGAAAAATCAAAGCAAAAAGTGATTGAGCCAGAAGCCATCCAGCCTAGGGAACTTGACAAGAATTGAGCTTCATTAAGTCAGGCAAATTTTAGCCAATCTGAAGGTCAATTAGGGTAATTAGTCAGTGTAGTGATCTACCCAAAGCCACTTTAATAAGCCAAGGTGCCACCACTGTGCACAGTCCACTGGTAATGAAGGCATTGTTCATTGTTTAGGCTGGGGCTGGGGTTAGGTGGGGGAGACCAGAGGCACATCTATGAAGCCTGAGGAAGACATTTAAGAGAATAATCATGATTTTTAATTTGTTTTCTTTTTAAGAGATATACAAAATTCTTTGGTCATTATCTCGATGGCACCGACTATCTTGCATGAAGCAAAATTATTTTAATTGGGATACTAGCATCTCTCCTTAATGCAACCAATTACCTCTAAAAATAAAAAGAATACTTTATCAGGCACTTGATGCTTTTCTTCACCCATCCCATCCAACTCCCACCAAAAGCAGGTCTGCTGGATCAATTAAAAGTACAACTGTCATCATTGGTAACACTTATGTGTGGCCAGATTAACAGTCCTTGCCCTCCAGACTTTTCCTCTGGGAGTGCTGATACAGTAAGGATGAGAATTAGCAACATGTCTCACTGATGAATGAGAAGCACTGAGGCAAACTCAGGTAATTATAATAGATTTGTTGCATTAATGTCCCCATTTGTCACCTTTCCTCATATCCATGCTCACTGCCAGGTAACTCTGCAGTGTGCCCCCTCTATGACTCTGGGCTTGGCCATGTGGCATGTGTAGGACCAATGAATGTTGGCCACCATGATGTATGTGGAGGTTTGGAAGGTCCATTCACCATTGGGCTTGCTTACTCTTGCTCTCTGGCATCTCCATGAGAAGGACATGCCCAGCCTAGACAGTTTGTCCCAGGAGAGGGGTGGCAAGCATATTGAACACCACTGAGTCACTTCAAGGCCATCCCAGATTCGTCAAGAGCAACTGAGCCCAGACCCATTAGAGGGCCAAGCCAAGGTTACCACCCCAGACTAGTGAGCCATAAATGCTATCACTATATGCCTCTGATTTGCTGTTACACTGCACTATATGGCAATAGATAACTGAAAATATAATATACTTATTTAACTAGCATAAGTTGCTGTGATTGCCAAATCACCTTTTTTGTGAGGTGGCAGAGATGTCTTGAAAATAAATTTCTCATCAATCAATTGACTTATTTGGTGTCATTCCAATTAAGTTCTTTGGCCAAATGCACTGAATTAACAGTAGTCTGCTCCACGTGTTCTATCTATTAACATGTTACATGCCCCACATGTTCTATTATACAGCCATGAGCTATGTTTAAGAATATCACAGCTGTACTTTCTCATATTTATAGATAAAACAAACTCTTTAGTAAAAACCAAAAACCAAAGAGACAAGTCGTGGGGACTAGGACAGGGAAGTGTTGACGGGCCCATCCTAAAGGACAGGAGCGGCTGCTTAGTCCCTTCTGTTGATTGCATTTTCTGCCCCAGCACACACAGGTCTGTGTCAAATTCCTCTTTTCCCTCGACAATAGGCAAGGGCAGTTGCCTTCATGAGAAGAGGCAATGAAATGTCACATCAGGGGCCCAAGGGGTGCTCCAGATGGCCTCGACCCAGCAGGGACAGCGGCTTGACTTGCTACTAGCAAAAATGTTAGCCGAAAACAGAGCCTACAATTGCTAGGTTCAGTGTAAGAAAGCAAAAGGGAGGTTGGTGAGATGGAGAGTGTATGAAAAAAGCAGAGGCCACTGCAGCAGTGAGACGTGGAAGAGAGGGAGTGAGGAGAGTACAGGGAAGTATGGGAGAAAATTAATGTTTCAGATTAACCATCTTCATGTAGTGCTTATTTTATGCCAGACACTGTTCTGAACCATTAGGATAACTCACTTATTTCTCTCAGAAATGCCAACTACTGTTTTCTCTGTTTTTTAGTTAAGGAAACTGAGACAACAGAATTAAGACACTTGCCCACATTCACAAACCTAGCAAGAGGCAGTGGCAGGATTTGAACTCAGGTTGCCTTGCCCCAGAGTTCATGCTCTGAACTTCTAATGTACACAACCTCTTATACATCTATTTTGTGCCAGCTTTATGTATATTATTGACCAAAAACAATGGTATAGATGATGGTCGTGGAGAAAGTTCCAGGGACAAATTTGATTCTTGGATGATGAATGAAATGCGTAAGGGACTCTAGAGGCTTCCCTCCTCTCCACACCTGAGATATTAGGACCAAAAAGAAGAAAACCCCCAGTAGAGAGCATGGAAGAACAGACCCAGTGGCAGATGGACACCATAGGAAGGAATCAGGGATCCCAATAAAGGCAGAAGTGGTGCTGAGTCCTCGTGAACCCCCACTCCAGGAGTAGTAAGGAACCTCCCGGATACTCACTATGACACTCTGTGATTTCCTGGGACTTTAGGAATCCAGGAAAAAAAAAAAAAAAATGGGTAACTCGTGGATCAAGATATGACTACTTCAGAAATATATTTGATGGGTTATTCTTGTTTTATGTAACCGTCTTATAACTTATGAGTCAAAGTGTTTTTAAATAGTAAATTGTGAGATGCTTAATAAAGTATGTTTCTTAGGATTCTGACTAGGTTCAAGCCAAGGGATGTGAGACTCCTCCCAGGAAAGACTGGGATCCACTTTCCATGCTTTGATATGTTAATTATGGTATATATGGAAATCCATAAGCCAAGCAGTAGCAGGGGTGAGCAGGGATCTGCCTTATTATAGAAAAATCTTTGAAAGCTGCAAATGCAGGTTGGTACTGTGACAATCTAGCATTCTATTTTTATTCTCATTCTTAAGAGTATTAGGATCAAACCATGTCCATCCTAAATACATCTATTACATAGCCCATAAGCACAGATACATTCAAAAGTAGGAGCCAGAGTCCTCAGCAGCCAGGACCAGGACACCTTGAACTTAGTATCAGCCAGCAAGTGCAGGAACTCATAAATACTGCCTTCATTAGCTCATGGGCCCTGTGATTTGTGTCCCTGATGAACAGGGGCACATTTTTTGACCCCTCCAGTAAACAGGCAATGTAATTCCTCTGTAAATTGACTATTAGAATGGTTTAAATGCCCTTGCCTACAAGCTGAAAGGCATAGTTAACACTTTTTACATAAGCTAGAAGACCAAAATTTAGCTATCAATCAACCAGAGCAGAAAGGAATGACTTGACAAAATCATTTGTTAAGTCTGACAGGAGTCAAGAACACAAGGCTTTCTTCCAACGGCTTAAATGTATGTGTGACAAAGGAATATTAATTGCATAAGACAAGACATTTAAAGGTATTAGCTCAGCACTACCAGTCTATTTTACCGAATTAAGGCTATTCATCAATGTAAATAACTGCATTTTCTTCAGCAAACCAAAAGGAATGCAGTCGATGGATCATACCTATTCTAACAATCCACTTGCTTATTTCATGGGAGGGCAGAATCATGAAAGGAGAGGCAAAGTTTAATCCACAAGCTCAAAAAGAAGAAGAACCTGTCTCAAAAACACCCCAAAGTTGTCCCTCCATGGGGTAGGACTTGAGGAGTATATGACTTATATTGAGCCATATTCAATACTGCCAAAGCGTTTTGCAAAAAGTCTAAAAACCCTCAACCATTTGATGAATATGAAACAGTTCTCTGTAAAACACAGTCCAAGAAAAAAATGGCTCTGTCCAGCCAACTAGAATTACAGAAGCTTAAACTTGCATGAGACTTTGAAGGCTCTGTGTGCCATTTTAATCTATTCAATGAAAAACACCTCTGCAATTCTTTTTAACAGAGAGATATTTTGTATTGAAAAACTAAAAGAGGTCTTTTAATTATTTGCCTTCAACTGTGTGTTTCAAAATCTCTTTTTGATCTCAAGGGAAAAAATGGATTTATAAAGAAAAATCTACACAAATGCCACACTTTTATTAAGGATATTTAAGTTTTATGCCAAAGAAACAAAATGAGAGCAAATGCACAAAAATATGATGGTGTAGATACCAATGCAATTAGCTCTAAGGAGGCAGGGGCCTTATAAGAGAAATAAGAAGTCCTCAGAAAGAAAATATGCTTTATCTCTTACTTGTTTTGCTCTTCTTTACTCAGTGACTGGTGTTCACTCATTTATTCCTTTTACTCTAGCATTTGAGGAGTTCTTGGTGGATGAAGCACTGGCCAGGGACACAGAGAAAAACAAGACGAGCTATCTACTCTAACTTACTGCTGAAAACTCTTCCACGATCTCAATTCCCAATTACTAACTGAGCTGTGGTAATCAACATGACCTCATACATGCTTGACTTGCCTCAAAAATGATGCTGCTTAAAGGCAAGCATGAGTTGTTCTTGTTAAAAGTGTTGGAGATTGGCCTAGGGGACACTGTAAAAAAGTCCAATTTTTCTACATTTCCTTCATATCATATTATTTTTTTCTTTCTCACTTAAAGGTTCTCTCATAATTTTTCCACCCCTCCATCAGGACAGACACTCTTTCAATGACTCAGTTTCTAACTTAGCCCAGAAGATGTGGCATTCAGAAGGGTGGGGTTTTAGGTGGCATGGGTGAAGGTGGAAAAGACACTGCTAGTATAACTACCTTGCTCAGTTCCCTTAACCCAGACCAAAAAGCAGACCCATTTTCTTCTGCGTGTTTGGAAGGTCTACTCGGTTTCTGACTGCTTATTTCCTTTAATAATAATCCTGTGCATGTCCTGTTTTTATAGCTTGCGGAGAACTTTTTGAGACATTATTTCATTTGACCTTCTTTACAATGTCATGATGTGGGGGAGGGGTGCAGTTTGCAGGGTGAGCATCATTATCTGTGTTGTTCAGGTGAAGAAAGGGAGGATCCTCTGGTTGCCTACAGTCAGAGTCAGGTCTTCTGATATCAACAATAGTGCTATGTTACTTAAGGTCCATGTGTTTATGGACCCGGCTCTTCAAGTTCACAAATCCTAACTGGACAAAGGTCACCTTTCTTTCCATCCTTCACTCCCATACCTCGATAACCACTTGCTTCAAACTTTATGTCCCATCCAGCATTGCTTACTACAAAAAAGGGACCTAAGATCAGATGTCTGGATATTTCATTCTGAGTGTCTAACATATGCCATTAATTAACTGGCAGTGAATGGGCACAAGATTCATGAATCCAGTGTGAGAGAGTCAAAGGTTTCATCAGTAACAGGATAACCTCACCCCAGCAAGAACCTTTATGAAGCTTATAAAATGTTGCTCAAAAAGTAATTTAATCCCCTCACAATTCCATTGGCAATTACTAAATGGATAGATTTGATAGCAGGCTAACAGCAGAAGCCTATACAAAGTATATGGTTAAAGAACACAAAGCAAGGTATGGAGAAGAAAAACTCTCTAAAACCATTACTTCTTTTGGAAAGAGTCAATCCTACACAGTTGCCACAGTGTGGTAGGATTCTGTACCAGGTAGAATCATCTGGCCCCGTGCTTCCACATTTCCTGCCATTCCACATTACAGCACGAGTCCTGTGGGTCTTAGAAGAATCCCCAGTAAATACAAGAGCCCCTGGGAGGAACCCAGACAAAATTCACCAGTTCCTACTCCAGGTATCAGATGAGTGACATCTCAGCTAACATGACCAGGATGGGTAACTTGGGCGGATAGGATGCTGTTGGGTAAGAGAAGAGGCATGATGGAAACTTACTTCTTGGTACAGATATCACTGATAAATGTACCTCTGAAGCTTCTGGCCATTTGTGGCCATTAAAGAGTTCATCACACTTTCTAAAACAGAAAACCATTCACCACACTCCTCTGCTTTCCTGCAATTATGGATAACTATGTGCCTCTAAGCTACCTTCTCTTTCCAGAGTTCTGCTGCCATGTGCTATACTTTCTCACTTCCCGTCTTTAACTACTGCACAGCATTGCATTTCCAACAGCTGTTGAATTTCTCCCTAGAGGTACTTCATTTCAGCCAGAAACCCAATGATTGTACCACATTCCCAAGTAGGCAGATATCCTATAAAATGACTGGAGCTGCCACTATTTAAGGGAAAGGCAGGAGACAGAGTCCGATTGAAGGTCCTTTAGCTTTTCAGGGAATTTGGACTCTTACACCACATTTGTTTCATCTCAAGCTAAATTTACTTCTATTTTATTGTATTTATTTATTTTGTTAGCAGACACTCGAAGTTTGGAAACTAGATTTACTTCTAAATCAGGGGTTGGCAGACTTCCTGTAAAGGGCCAGGTAGTAGAGATTTTGGCCTTTGTGGGCCTGTCAGATTCTGCCACAACTACTCAATCCTGCAGTTGCAGCACAAAAGCAGTCAATACAACTTGACGATAGCAGGCAGAGGGTTGGATTTGGGACATAGGCAGTAGTTTGCCTATGTTTGTTCTAGATGGTTTCATTAGTGAATTTTAGTCTTATATCCCACTCACTCTGTCCATAAGTTGCTACTGCCATTCCTGGCTATTTCAAGCTCCATTCACCTACTGCTCACTTATAACTGAGCATCTGCTGTGCCCAGCGGCTACCTGCTTAAGAACAGAATAGAGGAGGCCAAAGATGGCCTCCAAGTGCCCCCAAGTGGTCAGTTTGACTGGTTTTATTTGACCAAGTTGACTTTTGTTTCTTTCTTTGCCTCATATTCTGCTAGAAAACATAGGCTATTCCAGTGCTCCCTAAGCAATTCCTTTTCTAGTAAAAGCGCTGAGGCAAGGAAGGACAAGGAAAAGTGAAATGAAAGAGTAGAAATTGTTAGCTTTTCCTAAAAATTCTGTGGATCAGGAAGGTATCTGGTTTGGTTGCCTGGCCTGCTTGACATAGGTGTTCTGACCTGGACTGGACCCCAATCCTGACATTTCCCCCTAATTTGGCAACGGTATCAAGGGCACTTCCGCCTACTGCCCAAACACACAGAGAAGGACCCAAAGAGCAGCAGGCCAGCTGGTTGCCATGGTAATATACAGACACAATGCCTAGTTGATCAGTCACAAGTTATCCCCTTTCAACTAGTTATTTTGGCATCTATACACATAGCCTCAGGGCCACATTGATCTAAGCCTGTGCATTTCAAAGGAGGGGCTGAGAGAAATTTGCTCAGAGTCAGACATGGTTCATTAGTGCTGACTTCTTCCTGCCCTTGGAACTCAGCACCCTCCCTCTCCCACTTTTCTGGTCTTCCAGACCTCCCAGCTTGCTTTGCCCAAAGGTGATTTTTTAGCATTTTGGTCACCCCCTGGAGACAGTTGCAACTTAGACTGCAGCTATTTAAGGCAGCCTGATCCTCCTTGAAATTGAAGAAATCAAATAAAAATATAGAAGTTCTGCCCTTAACAGTTAAAACAGGATTGATGCACTCGTGAAAAACTAAGAAACTATGAAGGCAAGAGCATGGGTCTGGGACTGGTTAATCACCCAAACTTCTGACAAGCAGTTATGGTTGGATCAAACAAAAAAAATCACTCTTATCCCCAAAATCCTTGAGACAAATGATTCTCCTTTAATCCTGGAATGCTCGGGCACAATCCGTTCAACCATTTCTCACTGAATATGCCAGGCAAGTGTGCCAGTCTCCTGATGCGCATTTAATCAGATATCCCTCCAGCTAAAATGAAAGTCCGTTACTTTTTTCCCCTATGATTCATTAGAAAAATAATTATCAAAATCCCATTCACAGTTCAGTTTCTTGCATGGGGGTGCTGGCTACAGATATGGAGGGCTTAAGGAAAACAAATGATGATTATATTAAACACGAAGCCTATTATTATCATTATTATAGAGAAACTCAGGACTCATTAATAATTGATATTTACCTTATGCTCTTCCCATTAAGGAATTTTAATAAAAGCTATAAACTAAGACCAAAGCGTACCAACTTTAACAACTACAGTTGTTAAAAGGACAGGCTTCAGAGTCAGCCCACTTGGGTTCTCTACTTATGAGCTTTATATGGGTAAGAAATTAAATCCTACTTTTGGAATTTCAATATTCTACTCTGTTTAAAAAACAATCTTTTTGATAGTAATATCTCTCTGAAGAATTATTGTAAGGATCATCGATAAAGAATCAAGGAAAGCATAAACACCAAACAAATGTCAGTTGGAGTGGACAGCTTTACTATTCTGACCTTCATCCATAACTAGGTACAAACAGGAGTAACAGATCAGATGATCAAGAGAGCTGATTATTTTAGCTACGTCAATGACAAGAAGGCATCAGCTGCTCAGTCCCTAAGCCTAACCATTCTTAGCACTCAGGGCTATGAAAAGGCAAGGCAATTAATTGCAAAGGCATCACTTCATATGCAATAACAGTCACTGTTTGTAGGTCTTTGGACCTCTAAATAGAATTTTTTACTGAAGCTTTTATCTGGCACTTAAACTTAGGAAAAGAAATCAGTTTGGGAGCACAAAACCAACATCAGTGGTTGATAATTACAAAATCACTGATCTTAACTCAATTTTCTAACAACTAACTTAGCTAGTAACAGTACCAGTTACTGCTGGGCGAAGGGATCAGCTCCCATCTTTAAAGCAGAGGCCAACAGAAGGAGTCTTAAGGTGGCTGAACGAAAACCTTTTGCTCTGGGAGGACCCTGGGGGTCCCTTCCACCTGTAAGACTTTATGAATCAATATCTTCTTTCTCAACGATAGTTGAGAAATAAGCCCAGAAGATATTGCTGTTTTATCTTCCTCTCTCTTCTTTTCTCCAGTTCCTACCCACTTTCTGATTTGGGGGGTAACTGAAAACCTTTACACACATGTAACCACATAATCATCACTTGGCCTTAAAAATAAGTGTTTAAAGAGATTGTGTCCTTCTTCCTCAAGTTAAGGATAGGCATGATTTTTCCCCCTCATTGGAGGACATTATTTGTTGAGATGATAAAATTTCTTAACATTTTTTTTTTCTATAAAAGAAGGAAATTTTCCATGCTCCAGCATGACAAAAATACCTGTACTGGGTACAGTTTCCTGAAATGTGGCACCATATGTGCATCAGTAAACATTATGTGTAGAGTAAATTAAACCGAGCCTTATAATTAGGCAGTAAGGAAATTACTGTAGACCTGAAAGAGTAAATCAGCAGTATTAAAATGTTCTCCATTTTCTCTGAAGCACTTCAGAGTGCCATAAAAAGCCCGTGTCACTGTGATAAACATTGAGAAGAAATGCATTTGGAGCAAGACAACCTAAAAGACACCACAATTTAAATAGGTCTTCGAATCAGGAGTCCAAGGTGTCATCTCATAAAATTTAAAAGCCAGCCCTTTTGTCACTAAAGTGAGAGGAAAAAGAAAGCCACCTGGCATGGAGACTTTGCCGGAGGCAGGGGTGGGGGTGGAGTGGGGGACTGTCTCCTACAGCAGGTGCAGTAAAGACTTTAATAGATAGAGGCTCTGGAGCAGAGCCAGGACTAACAAGAGGTTCATCCATGATGAACAAAATAGCAACATTGTAAATACAGACAGGATCAGGGTTGCTGATTTTTCCTTTTGCTTCAGGCTTCAATATGGCTCAGCATTGCACTTCTGCATTTACAATGATCCTACCTTTATTTGCGATGCTATTTTGTTCATTATGAATTTTTTGCATTAATTTTGACTTTCTAATATGCTGCATAAATATTATTTATCTTGATTACCGGGTTTTTTGGTGCCCCCTAAAATCTTGCACCTGACACTGGTGCCTCACTCACCTGGAACTGAGTCTTCTAAAGCCAGCCAAGCAGCAGGAAACTGCTGAGTTAAGATATCCTCTCTTAAAACAAAAAATTATTATTAATATAATGGTATCAATGGACTTTTTAGGTGAGCCCAAATCTAGACCTTGAAACAACAGAACCAGGGATATGTAAGTTTAGAATGGAGGGAAGCTGATGATTGGGATATTTGCTGGGTGGGGTGGCTACATACAGGGGATTCTTCACTCTTTCAACACCTGTGTGGTGAAGACTTACTTTATTTGGGACACTAGGATATGACCTGAAGACACGAAGAGTAATAAGACATGGGCACAGGTAAAAACAAATAAAAAACTTAAATCCACTGCAAAAAGTGTCATAATAGAGATATTTTAAACTGCTTTAGGAGTCTACCGGGTAAACGCTGTTTGTAGGAATTGGATAAAGTTGTGCTAATAAGGTAACATTTAAGCTAAGACTTGTACAAAAAAAAAAAAAAATGAGTTTTCTTGGAAGAAAACAAAAAGGTGGGAGGGGGACATTCCAGGCAGAAGCAATAGCAAATGCAAAGGCAGAAGGGTCTGTAAACACTGGATTATCAGACTGCTGGGGCTAGCATGCGCTGAAGGCAGGGAGGCTGGGGTCCAGGAGACTGGTTATATGGCTATGAACATGTTTTTGTGAAAAACAATTAATCAGAGCCAATGGGAGCGGAGAGGAACAATGGGCCCAAAATGCATTTAGGAGGTGGTATCAACGGGACAGAATGTCTGATGGAGATTTAAGGAATGACAAAGGGAGGAGTTACATGGGGCTGCAACTCTCTTAAAAAGTGGATGGCAGCGGGAAGCACACAATTGTGCAGGGCCAGGGTGGAGTGAGGGTTTGTCTTTAAGATATCCTGGACATTTCATTCAGCCAAAAAAGAGCACACAGATGAGTCAAGGGCATGTAACATAAATACAGGGATATTATAACTAACACCACCTTCTTCACACTTTCCACCCAAGCAAAGAGCAATGTTGAATTCCCTCAGCCATCAGCAGTGACATCCGTGGGAGCCAGGAAGGCACAAAGTGATGAGATCCTAGAGCGAATGGGCTCCCACCAGGGCTGGTGGTGACGACAGGCAGGGCAGAGTCTGCCGGAAGATGACTCATTTTCTAAATTTCAGATTCATCCAGCCTCCTTGGGAAATGGGGAGATTAAGAAATATCAGCAGTCCTGATGGAAATTTCCCCTGGGAAAACTGATGCCAGAAGCCATCTCAGGTAATAAAAGGTAACCTCAGCAAGGAGGGGTCAAATGGAACAGATATATTTGGTCACAAGCTGACTGCAATGATCTGCTGCGTACATTCAGTCAGGATCGAGGCGATTAGCTGCTATCATCGGCTCTAGAAACACCTTACTTCAGACCGTAATGGCGAATGCACAACACACTTTAAAATTATCTCCTTTTCAGTGACAGTTTTGGATAAGAAATCTCAGCCTAAACATGGCCTCAAACAATACATACTGGCCAACCTCACTTAAGCAGGAGGGATGTACTGAGATGAATATTCTGGTAAACTGAAAGGGCATTCTGCAAAAAACAAAAACAAAACACCAACTTTGTTGTTCAAATTATCATAGTTGAAAATCTTCTAAGTTTTCCTGCTTAAGAATTTCACCTTGGAAAATATGATAGAATTTTGGTTTTATAATCCTACAATGGATCTCTCAGTCTGGGGATCAGGATTCATAATGGAATTCTGTTTGCCTAAAATGGGGAGAAGGTGTCAGAGATGAGACCAAATGCAGACATCCTCTGGAATGTGTTTTGGGGCTCAGTCAGTGTTATTTATTTCCCTTCCCCACTTTCCCTAGACCACCAGAGCCTACAGAAATTAGCAGAAAAGAACAAATCAGTAGGTGGAGCTTCCACTTAATTGAGTTTCCCTGTTCATACTTACGTTATCTATCTCTTTGTTCAGTAGAGTGGGCTATTCGAGTAATCAATGTTGATCAAGCTACTAGATTCTTCGTGTGATCTAGACTTGCTGGCAAGAAAGAGGTCAAGCCAATGTGTGAACAATCAACCATATGGAAATAAATTAAGCCACTGCTTGAATTGAACAGTGCCTTGACAAGGGAAGAGCTTGCCCTTCGTGATATTTCAAGAACTGTTTTAAATTGACGAAATGATGTACTTTGTACTTGGCCTGATGAGGGTTTTCTAGGAGATAAATAAGTATGTTCTGGTCTGACATTTAGGGTTATTTTATCAGGATTTTCCTAAGGTAGAGGTGGCTTGAATATATATCCCATGATCAAGGGTCATGTCCAAAGGATGGCCTTTCACTGAGTTATTAAACCCTCTCCTACCTATTTTGCTCTGTTCCTCCTGGCCTTTTTGATTCTGATTTTTGGTGTTTCTGATCTCATTTCTGTTCAGTTGTCTCTAAGTTTCTCTTGTTCTATATTTCAAATCCCATTTGCTACATAATCATTTTCTGATCTCCATGCTTCCAAGGCAGTGTGACCTAGGGAACAAACCCCAGGGATTATTAGCACTGACACAGGGTTTCAGTGTAAAGAATACACACTTCAACATTTGGGGAAAATCAATATTCCATATGTTTTTTGTTGTCATCATATAGATAGTCTCATCCTTATGAAGAAAAACAGATTTGAATCCAGAAATAAATGATTTTCAAATGTTTTCTTACAATGAATTTAAAGATAATTGGCCCCATCATGGGCAGATGTGAGAAAAAGAATTGAATGCCTTAACATTCTTTTTTCTGTAAATGTTTTAGAAAGTCTGTAATTCATGCTTTGACAAGCCAGATACCTAAACATAATAGCACTTTTTAAAAAGAGGATCCAGTGGACCATAACAGCGGGAGACCCAAGAGATGATAACATATCACAGATGAGGACCATGTTTTTGACATTTACCACAGACTTTTTTTTTTTCTGTCCACAGTGCATACATGTCACCCATCCCAAATCCTAGAGTGGTGGAGGTACTGTTGAAAACCACAAAGCACCTCTACATCTCCATGGGAACCCTCCGTCTTCCCCACATGCATCCCCTAGAGTAGATTAGCATATGGGTGACTCACTTGCATAAGCTGGTTCTATGGAGAGGAAAGATGGAGCAAAAGTTATGAGCAAAGACCCTACAGCCAGCCTGCCTGGGCTGGAGCCTCCACACATCCGATCCTGTATGGCCATGGGCGCATTACTTTATTTCACATCCTTATCTGTAGAATGGGCATGGTGACAGTCTTTCTATCTTACAGAATTGGTGTGTGGATTAAACACGGTTGATTCATGGAGTGAACTTAGAAGAGTTCCAGGTACCTTGCAAGGACTGAATGACTCAATACAAGTCGGCTATCATTCAGTCTGCATTTTGTGGATGGTGGATTTTGCAAGCTCTCCCTAATAGCTGTCCACCTTCAGCCATAGTTTTTATATAAGGAATTGGGTCACAAAGTGGGGGCAGCTGAGGAAACTCTTTAGCTGTAATTGTTTCTTATTAATCTTGGAAGATTTCTCTGTAGTTCACTCTGGAGACAGGGTCCTGATAAATCAGTCTTTAAACAAACCATTCATGTTTTGGGACATGCTTTGCCTGTTGGTTTTTAATCCTTTGTTACAGTACCATTCTATTAAGTACTTTTACCCCAATGTAAAAGCACTCCACACATAACTTTTGTTCTTAAAAATGTTCTGATTGTAATAATAGAATTGAAACTTTTGTCAAGTTGACACTTACTGAATATCATTGACGGAATCATCGTCACGGTTATTAAGGGGCAAAGGATAAGAATTTGACCCTTGATTCGTTTTGGGAGTGAGAGAGTTGCTAAGTTTAGCAATATCATAACATTATGGTTATTTATTAGCTTCTCACAGGGAAATGTTTGGGTCATGATTTGCTTATCAACTTAAGAAGAAAAAGACTAACATAAAGGGCAAAATATTAACCAGGATCAACCAGCATCCCTGTGAGTGTAGTGAAAATTAAGAGATCATGCCTAGGATAGTGCACAGGTGGTGCATAGAAAAATGGCATGGGGTGCAGCTGGCAGACATGGGAGTGGGCCCCTCTGAGGATGGAAAGACCCCCCCCCCACCCCCATGAGCCATTAGGCACTCACAAGGGGATTCAGCTAAAAGCTATTGTTTCCACAATGGTCTGATTCCGGAATCACCATAGCTCAGATTCAGAATGACAATAGCTCAGACATGGGGCCTACTGTGCCCACAGCTCAAAAATTGGACCATAATGCTTAAGGCTGGTGGTTACGTTCCCCCAAATCCATTTTTAATTCCAAACAAAACAGTCCTAAGAGGATTCTGCTCTACTCCTGCCCCCCATCACAGGTTTAATTGGCAAGATGGATTCATGCCAATCAGTTTTAAATAATACGCCTGGGTTCCTATGACCTTTTTCACAATTTATGACTCCTCAGTTTCTTAGGATATGTTGCCTCAAGAGAGGGGTTCTACTTACTTGAAAATTCCACTTTAATGGAAATCCTTTTTATTCAATGAAATCCTTATTTTTTTTAAGCATCTGCAAGTCTAATTCCACTTTCTTTCATTAGGAAAGTCCAAGATAATGATCACAACTGATTTTATTTCTTTTAATTTTGGTGACTGGAACTTTGCAAGGCTCCAAGGTCACCCTTCAGAGGTGCACTGCCCAAACGTAGGGATATGAGGAGGAGACAGGAAATTGAAAGAATGGGAAATCATGAAAGTCGCTAGAAATCTTTTTTTTTTTTTAACTAAAAATCTTTGATTTCACTTCTTTCCCCTATGAGATTTGATTTCTCTAAATATTGTACAAAAAAATCCATGGGTACAGGGAGTGCATGTGATAATTAAGAGTTCTCATTTAGCCTCTGCTCTAGCAAAGGTTTATCTCTAATTGAAAGAACAGAAAGTATCTCAGCAGTAGGGCAACATTCATTTGAGCCATGAGCATTCACTGGGCCACTATTGCAGAGGGCCTAGCAGAGAACCAGGCAAAACCTTGTTAATCCAATTAACTAGATACCTAAATCTGGCTGATTTAGGTATCTACCTGAGCCAAGCAAATTTGTCATTGCATGTTCCATCTGCACAAGTGCTAGGTAGCTACAATTTAGATTGGAGAAGCTTTTGTACCACTACAGGTGTACATGGAGAGACAGAAGAGATGGGAAGAAAGACAAAAATATCCTAACATATGGGAAAGGATGAAAATGACAGATGGGGACCATCTTACTTTCAGAAAGGCAGATTGGAGAAGAGAAAGACGTTTCAACCAAATTCATGGGTATGGTGTGAAATTATACCATAACTGTTGGATCTTAATACTATAAAACAATTCTCCTTTTATCCTTATTCCTCTGTATTTTGGCGAAAGGTAGGAAAAAAATCACATGCATGAAATAATTTCATGGAAAGACATACTCTTCACTTTCCATCCTAAAGGAAACTCTCCAAGGAGTTTGTCACCTAAGCATTTAAAATTTCACCATGAATTCGAATTTTACCACTGTCTTCTGATAAGAAGAATCAACCACTTTCTGGGAATTTTAATACCAAAGTAAAAATTACATTGTCCATTACTTTCTAATAAGACCTAACAAACAAACAAACAAACAAACAAACAAACAAAACACTGCTATGATAGGTCTGATTGGAGAGATTTGGAGAGAGCTGAGGGTGCTGGTTCCTCCTGGATATATATATAAAAAAGTAATCTCTACTGAGACCAAGAGATCAGGGAGGTGGGAAATTCAGTTCATGAATTTTACATGACAATCTAGCCGAAGGCAAACCCTGGAGATGTCTTCCCACCACTTTTAAAATCTGTGATTATCAGGCATTAGGACCTCTGGCACAGGAAATGAATGAGAATTTTCCTTGGACTCATGCAACCTTATATATCTCACAAAAGAGCTCACAGACCTAGTTTGGCTCCTTACTTTCATAGATAAGAAAAGGAGAACAAGAAATGAAGGACCTACAGTCACACTGACACTTTAGTGGGAGATCTAACACTAAAACTCAGGTATCTGACTCAATGTTTTCTATTAATCTCCATTTCAATTCCTACTACTAACATCAAACAGTGATATGAACAGACAGTCTAAGACAGCAAGAAGAGGCAGACTTGGCCATATATTTATTCGGTGTTACTAATGTATAAGAAGAAAATGTTTTATTCTGCCTTATTTCAAGGTAAAAGGAAAAGAAAGGGTTTTTCCCAAAAGGCTTTTTAGCTGGGGAGTCAAACTAAAGTCTTCATATTCCAGAACTAATTGTGATGTCTTCTGAAGCTCAAATGTGTCTACACCTTCAGGTGATATCCTGAAGAGAGCCTAGGAGGCCCTAGCAGTAATGAGAAATGGTGCGTTCCTCTCATTCAAACCATTTCTAAGATCCTTCCTGGGCATTCTTGCCCAGGCACCCTGCTAATCTTGTCTGTGCGTAATATGACGTAGGAGCTGATGCTACATTTGGCCATGCTAATCCACCTTTTCTAGCTGCAGAAAGTACAGCAGGTGCTGCCATGGCAGTGGTTGGTTCTAGCTGACTTACACAGTCAATACTTAGTGAATGAGATGGACATATGCAAAAGCTACTAGTAGGAGACAGGAGGCTCCTGGGCAGAAATCATGAAGACAGGGTTTTATTATAACTTAATAGATGATATAATCTCTTCTAGAGAAAGAACACTACCAAAGAAAGCATAATTCATCATGGAAACATAAAATAAGGGTTCCAAGGAAACATTTACCAGTGTTCATACATTGGTATGGCCAGAGATTAACCTTCTCCCCAAGAAAAATAGACCCATGAAACTAATGATGCCATTAGCCATTTAAATCATTCAACAAACTCTTCTTGTTTTAATTTCCTGCCTCCCAAACAACCATGTGATCAGCAAACTTCCTTAGAATTATGTCCCCAAAGGAATATACTAGGACAAAGCTCTCAGTCAGCCCTCCAGATTAAGAGTTATATTTTCTCATTAACTATTAGCATTCTGGTTTATCACTGAATCAAACTCCCTTACTTGGGAGTTTGATTAAGTAAGAACCAGAAAAGATCAGAGACAGTCTCTTGGCACACCTGGATTTGGAATACTAAAAATAAGATGCAGAAGGTAGTGAATTCATGAAGTTTCTACCTAGGCAGAGTGTGTCTGGGAAGTGAGAGGCCATCCCATCAGGGGTTGTTTCCTTTATGAGCCTTGCAGCTGGCACATCTCTCCGCCCAGTAATCTCTACCTTGCTGATAAAATGTTATCATATTCATATCATATGCATATGAAGATGTTATTAAGAATAATAACCTGAACAGCAGCTCTAAGAAGGCACCCTGGAAAAGGACATTATTGAAACCACTACTAAATACCATGCACTTAAAATAAAAACAAAAAACAGTACCTGTCTCCTTAGATCTCTTGTTTTCTTGGTCATCTTATCAATTGCAATGTTTAGAGGATCTCCTTTTTCTTTCCTTCCAGTCTATTAAGAAAAGAGAAATTTAGAAAATTTGATGTTAGAGACATTAAAAGTTAAAAAGAAAAATCAGAGAAACAATTGAGTTGTAGAGTTTAATTTTAAAAAAAGATCTTTTCAACACACAGCTAACATGATTTGTTCTCTAAAATTGTTTTTAATGAAATAACAATTAAAGTTGATAAAAATAAATACATTCTTAGGATGGTTACATGTATGTCCATATTTGACTCCATGCAAATCTCTTTTCTTCCCTTCTCCAGACACTTAGCGATTAAATAAACACAAGGATGTTTTGTGTTTGCCTTCACATACAAATGCTTTGTGCTTTTCTATTGTCTAAGCACACTTCTGAATAGAAGATAACTGAGATGATAAAAATAAATAGAAAAGGATTTAAAGTAAATCACCAGAATTCAGAATTTTATGCCAATATTTCATAGGCCATATTGCCACTTCTGTACCAAAATCAAAAGAGATGCTTTATTAGAAAATACAGTTTCTAATCTCTGTTCTGTCATGCAGTGGAATGCTAAACATGATAATAAGAAACCCACAGCTTGAGGTCATGAGGAAAATTTCCCTTATGACTATAACAGACAGAGACAGAGGGGAAAAAATCTTTAATAAATTATTCACTTGGAAATTTCACTAGTTTCTTGTTTCTTTTCTTTTTTTATTCTCCTACTTTTTTGGTGGGCATAGAAAAACAATTAAAACCAAACAAAACAGACTATCCATTGCCTTTTTGAAACAGCGACAAGATTCCCATGAATGAAAAGCTCTACAAACATTACAGATGGCCTTATATTCCCTTTAAGAGACAAATGTTTAAAAACCTCGTCCAATCTATTAAATTATCTAAACTTTAGTCAAACACCCTAAAGATATATTTATTTATAGTCTTAGTAGCAAGCCAATTTTTGTTCATACTCAGTCTCTGTAAAATCTTGTAGGTCTCTGTAGCAACTTTTGTATATAACAAAATGAAATTCTAGGTCATAAGTTGGGCCTAATGGGATAATAATTTTGCCTATATTCTGATCTGGGAGCCTAGAGATCTCTGGTGACTGCAGTATTCCATGTCACTGCTGTTGGGATTCTGTTTATGTAATATTTGCAATACTGGGTTTCTCTAGCGTTTAAGTCTTTGGCCGAAGGCAATTCGGAAATGCACTTGACTCGGGTGCCATATTTTTTGTCACTGTTTAAGGAGGCTGGTGAATGCAAAAGCAGGGACTGGAGTTAGGAAATTTGGGCCACTGACCAGAATAGTCAATCTACTGGCCCTTCGTTAACTCTAATTTCTTTAAATAAGGTATTTGTGCAGGAATAACAGTAGTAGCCTGTCAATGCTTAGATTTGCACAGCAAATGAGGACTTTCAAGCCATCATGCCAGAGTTTCCTCTGCTCTTTATGTCTAAATGTGGACATGGTTTTAAATTCATCAGCCTAAATTGGACAGGATGCCAGTCACTGAAGGGAGAGGAGGGGAGAGGAGAGGAGAGGAGAGGAGAGGAGAGGAGAGAGGAGGAGTGGGAGGAGATGGATGAGGGGATAGGAGAGGAGGGGAGGAGAGGGGAGGAGAGGAGGGAAGGGGTGTCAACCCCCTGTTATTAGGCTCAATGATCCTTGAATAATGATTTGTCCCATTTTTTTCACTTCTGAGTTTTGTCGTAAGCACAATGGATAGCATAACATATGCTCTGTCTTCTTCACAAGGTTAGCAGGACAATCAATCATGATGTTAATGTGCTGGAAACAATAAAAGGCATTAACAGTATTCTGAGTAATTAGGAAAGTATTTTTTGCTGTGGAAAAAATGAAAGAATTGATTCAAAAATGACATAGAAACTATTTTTGGATCACCTGTACTTCTGCTTTCTCCATTCAGGCAGATAATGTATGAAAACCTTGCCAAAAACTAGAATCCCTAAAGGAAAAGTTCTCTTTCTTTAAGGAAGGAATATTTGGGGCAGTTCGTTTTAAATAGGCAACTAGTCTGGGATATTTCTAAGAGGTGAAATGAGGGCTAGAAGCTCCAGCTCAGTCTTTTACATGGTAGGTTCTTGGACATATTTGTTAAATAACTAAGAATTTGATCATTGTGAGAAAATTCTAGTTCCCCGGGAGTCAGCCTCACCCAAGGCTCCGTCCTGGACACGCCAAGCTCTATAAATTAAAAATAGTTCAACAAACTGAAGTGAAAGGAGATCTAAGTTATCATTTTGACATCATCACCTAATAATAAAGTCAGAGTGGATGGTGTCGTCAGTTATCCAATTATTTTCTACCTTTGCTGAACAGAAGAAAACACAAGCCTGTTGTAATTACCCTCTGCCAATTACTACCTGAGTGAGCTGGCAACCTCTCTAGGCTCCAGACTTATCATTTGTAGAATGAAGGGGCCAGAGACGAGTTACCAGAAAAACCATGGAGAGCCTGTAATCACACTTCCCCACTATAGGGAATCAGTCATGGCACCGCAGAGGGGGTTGGGAATTGACAGACACCTGGAATTGTCTCATCTCTAAAACGTGCATAAGTGCTTGCTTTGTGGCATTATTGTGAACATTAAAAGAGATAGCATCTGTAACGTGTTTAGCACACTACCTGACCAGCAGAGTTAACTCAATGTTAGCACCTCTCCTTTCCTAACCTCTCGTTCCCCTCCAAGATGAGGACAGCAAGGTCCAGAGAGATGAAGGGACTGATTCTGACCACCAAGCTCATTAGTATCTGACCAGCACCTCCAGACTCCCAGTCCAGGGCTTTTTCCATTCCATATCTAAGCCATCACCCATCTCTAAAAGTCCAGGATTCTTTGATTTTATACTTTCATGTGTTTCTCTTCGAACACTATCAACAAAATCTCCAGTCGAGGTGTATTTCCTTTGTCACTTTTTGTCCGCAGACCTTGTGTGCCTTTCGTGGACCCGCTCCCCACTTGTCTTCTTTATCTTTACTTACAGAAAGTGAGCCTGCAATAGAGATAGCCATTTAATAAATATCATTATTAAAAAAAGAAGACAGGCAGGAGTGTTCTCTCACATTGCTGCGGGTGCCTTTCCTAGTTGCCATCTGTTGTGCTAGGGAGGTGCATGTTTATTAAACTGTATTTGTTTTAGTCTTTGAGCACTATTTTACGAAACATATTCAGGATAGATCCACAGCTTAAGTTGATGAGAGGGAAGAGAATAAATTTTCTGATTTAGATTTTTATAGGGGATCCTTTATTCTCCCATCCTCTGGCTCTAAATTCAAGTCCAGTTTGCCAAAGTATCAGATGTTGTCTAGAAGACCTTCATATTTCCAGTTTAGCCCTAAACAGAAGGATGGGGCCATTAATTGAAATTTTGATTTTTACAATTAGTCTTTAGGAAAAGCACAATATTTTATTTCAACAAGTTGTTGTTGTTTTTTATAATACTGCCCTTTGCCCCTTTGCAAAACAAAGGCCCCTCTTCCTTGCACGAGGCTCTTCCATTTCTTTCTTTCTCTCTCTCGAAGAGATATGCAAAATATTTATATTAACATGCTAGATAATATACCATTAGAGATACCAACTCCCAAATTTATGAAACAAAGAAGCAAGGAACATTAACTTATAAGTCTCTGAAAATGAATATTTCTTTAAAGGCTGTTCCCATCCCAGACCCTCATCCTACCCTAAATACATAATCCAGTTCAGTGGGTCACTCACGGAGGCCCTGGGATTATGAATCTACCATATCCATGCTTCCATCACATCCATGGTTGCACATCAACCATGTTTCAAGGCCCAGTATTAATATATGAGACATGGTTGTAAGAAGGCAGATGCCTATCACTCTTTTCCTTTGCCTTGAAGGTAACTGCAGACTTGACTGAATGTATGAGATATCTTCAATGACTCTAATATATTGAATATGTGAGGAGCTAATCAAATGCCCAGTCTTCAAATTGTTTTTGAAAGAAGTGAACGTCCAAACCACCAGAATGGCAGAAAGCAATAATGTGCTGTGCATTCTATTTGCAACACATTTTGCTGTCATTTAAACCTATGATTTTTTTTAGACAATGGGAGGGAGGGAAGAGAAAAAATTATGTATTGATCCAGCAGTCACCTTATCACACTTGGAGGGTTGCCCACCTACCCTCAAACCCCATATATAGAAATCATATCCTTATTATAAATAGCACCATTGTTTATAGAACTGTGAACATTTCATGATACCTTTATAATATGTGTAAATCATACTCTGAGCATGTAGGCATTTCTAAATATTTCTTTTTCACTAGCTAAGGACATTTCTCTTGGAAAAGAAACAGGTAATATCTCTTTAGAATGGATGAATACTGAGCAGTGACCACAAAGCAAATCCACGATCGGGATACTTTAAACACATCACGATCAGCTTTCTTGGACCCTGGCATGGGGGATGAGGGGGCGGAGGTAAAGGCAGAAAGGGAAAAGCTGACATATCTCTGACACTTCTCTGCCATACCTCATCAATGCTCAAGGAAAGAATCATCAACGTATAATGCAAAAATATCAGGATGGTGATATGGGTTAGACTTTCAGGCTCTAGCCATTAATAGAGCAATATCAAGATACATATTGAGCAATGCACTTTGAAGGACTGGCTCGAGGAGATCAAGGTGGATCACTATTTTTTTCATCCTCCCATAAACCTATCCATGCTCTTTCAGTAGCAGCCCTCTAATGTTTCCTTCTGACTCTTAACCAAGGCTTTCTGGTCAAGGCATAAATTTATTTATGATAACATGCAAACCAGTGAGAATCAGCTATAGGGTTGTAAGCAGTAGGTGGAATTATTAGGAAGGAAGTTTTTTTGTTTTTTTTTTTTTTTTTTAGACGAAGTCTCCCGATGTTGCCTAGGCTGGTCTCAAACTCCTGGCCTCAAGCCATTCTCCCACCTCAGTCTCCCAAGTAGTTGGGATTACAGGTGCTCAAGACCTTGCCTGGGGTGGCATTTTTTTTCCCCCACACTGAGACTGAATACACTGGTAGTAGATAAACCTTGAGCTCATTAGGGAATCTCTGAAAATAGACCCCAAATTGAAGAGAAGCATAGCTGAGAAAAGAAAGGAGAGAAAGAAGGGGAGATGGAGAAAGAGAGGGAGAGATTATGAGAGAAATTGGAGCAATAAAGAAATGAGGAGTTGGGGAAAGGGAATTTAAGGGAAGAGAAGGAAGGGAAGAGAAGTCAGCTTTTGGAATCAAATCAAATAGGTTCATATTTTCCGTTATATATTCTCTTAGTCTATCTGAGTTTCTATAGCAAAAATACCATAGCTTACCAAAACGTAAATTTTTATCTCATAGTTCTAGATGCTGGGAAGTCCTATATCAAAGCATCAGCAAAGTTGGTGTTTATTCATAGATGGTATCTTCTCATTGTATGTTCGCATGGCCAAAGGGGCTCAGAGCTCTCTAGATCCCCTACTATAAGGGCACAAATCCCATTTATGAAGAATCCACCCTCATGGCCTAATCGCTTACCAAAGGCCCCAGCTCCAAATCCCATCACTTTGAGGGGTGAGATTTCAACATTTGAATTTTGGAGAGACACAGTCTCTAGTATACACTAACCTGTAAAATAATTGTTTTCCTCATCATTTTATCCTTAGAGCTTGGAATTGTACCTTGTACATAATAGACATTCAATAAATTTTATTACATCAATTAAAGAAACACTTGTCCTCCTGAATCCAGTTGCACCTAAAGCCTTAAATATGTATCAGTGGGTTACCTGGTATCATGAGTTAATAAATTCCCCCATGTGTATTAATGTTACATTTCTGTCACTTATAACCAAAAAGGCCTCACTAAATGAGAAATCTTAAAATACTAAACCAAAACAATTTGAAAGCAAAGTGTTAGTGGGAGCAGACCTCAGGCACAGTCCCCTACGGACACAGCCTGGAGCACCGCCTGGGGAGTGCAGGGCATCCAGGCTTACTCACAAGGTTTTCCCCAGCACTAATCACTGACCAAGTTCCAAACCCTAATATCATCTCTCTCTCCTAGATCCAGTTAGTCACTAGCCTTGGGAAATTGCCCATCAGAAAGTCTCTAGGATTTGTACTGTTCCTCACACCCCTCTGTCCATGACACCCACCCACCCCGGTACAAATTCCAAGGCCACAGCATCTGCTGAATATTTATTTCATTCATCATCCTCAATATGGCCTGCTAAGACCAAGCTTTCACTTCCTCAGCTCAATGTTCCTTGGTTTTTAATTAGTTCTTACTAGAGCCTTACTTTCTACTAAATTCTTGGGCCTATATTTTAAGACTTCAGAATCTGGTATCCTTCTCGTAATGGCACACATCTCTAATCTATTGATGCCTTCTTAAGAACTCACAAACTTCCTGCCTTTTTATAGGCTTATGTTGGTGCCTGACTGGAAGGGGCTATTCTCCCTTCAACTAACAATTCACCTAGCTAGGTTCTATCTATTCTTCAAGGAACAGCTCAAAATCCCCCTTCTCTAGGAAATGTTCCTAGACCTGTCTAGCCCGTGAAGATCTCCTCTGATCACAATCTTCAATTAGGTACTGTGCCAAATAATGCAGATGTTAACAACATACCATTCTGCATGAGTTAATAAGTTTTGCATGTGGCTGCAGAATAGCACCCAAGCTTTTTGTGGGTAGAGAATGCCTGGTTTCCTCCCAGAGGACTCAGCACAAAACTCATAAGAATTACACAGGAAATATTTGTTTACAGACAAAAGAATGGATGATCCAAGTAGGCACCTGGGAATAGGAGGTAGATATGAAAGGGATATTTTTTGTCTAGGGGTATGATTCCTGGTTTGGTATGAAAGGGATAGATGATCTGGAAAATGTGGGGTCCTAAAAATAAATTTCACCTACTTCACAATTTGCTGATCAAAGCCATCGGAAGTAGTTGGCACCTGCGTAATGTTACAATTCTTGCTCCTTGATTTATTTTATCAACACAGGTGTAGTCCTCAGTGATTATTTGCCAGGCAACCAAGCATAGAAATAGCATCCCCACCCCTACCTTGGGTGATTGCTAAAAGCTGGGGTTAATTAACCACATATTCCTTCCAAGCCTGTAAGGGACCATGAACTGAACAAACTGCTAAAATATGCCATTTCATCTTTAGAGTTGAGATGAAAGTAGTCAAGGCAAAGTGCAAATTCCCATTGATTTTTACACACACACACTGAATTAATAATTTAAATAATGAAATTTAAAGTTCCATTTCATTATTAAGTGCATATTTCCCAAACCACTCAGCTACAGTTAAAGCTATCAACAGCTAAAGGATCCCTAGAGCCTGGCCTTTTCTACCATCACAAAAAGAGGTCAATAACTGAGTCCACATTGCTGAGAATTCACAGAAATCAGAAAACATTCAGGCAGTGGGTTACCTTAATTTATGGAAAGTATGTCTGTGTGGGGACCCTAAGCCCTGGCCTTCCTGTGCCTCATTTAAAATATATCAAGAGACAGTACATATTATAATTCCTCCATCACCTCTTCCCAGCCCTCTCCGTTCGTGGAAACCCAGCCTTCTCTGAGTGCCTGTAGTCATCGCTACTGTTTATTTGGTGCTTTATAAATTATTCCTACCTAGGCAATAATTATATATTGTACAAAGCTCTTGCATTGTTAATTGAATTGCAGATGTGACACTATATACAAATATATAAGATGCATCATATTGATCCTGTACTATTCAGAAACTTGTCATGAGTATATGTCCTTTTCCCAATTAGAGGCACAGTTGCCCAAGGACAGAACAGTGTCAGCCAATTATATTTCCTTGAAATTCTGAAGTTTCTGGCACAGTGTCCTACACTGGGTAGGTGCTAAGTAAATCAGAAATACCTATAGATACGTAAATAAAAATACGTATTGGATACGAATAAAGTAATTCTAATCTAGCTGTTTGACATGATTACATGATATGGATCTTTGGGGACAAGGCTACTTTTGTGCAGAGGGGGGATTGAAGGCTACCTGTCAGGTCCTCACCAGTGCCATAGAATGACAGTTTTGTTCACTCTCATCCACTTTCTACACGAATTCCCTTCCTTCCTTACACTCATATTCCCTTCCTTGCTCAAAACCTTTTCTCTGCAGGAAGAAGACGGAAATTCCAAGGAGCCAAAGCCTTTGATCGAACGCATAGGATTAAGATGTACATACCCTGGGAAGAGGAAACACAGAGAGAAAGTGACTTTTATCAAAACAGTGAGAGGTGGGAGTAGATAAGCTTGAGGATGCTAGGAACAAGAGGGAATTGGTTTGGTGAAATGGTGCTTCCATGAGACGGGAAAAAGCCTGAAAGAGAACAGAAAGAGAACATATGGATCCTTTCTGGTTTCCAGCGGCACAGCAAAGGAAAGTGAGGAAGTTTTGTGGGTGACAGTGGACAGAGGAAACAGACAGGTACCAGGTACTTGCTGCATACCCAGTGTAACCCAAGGATATCTCTCTGTGGTGTAGAGTAAGGGTTGTTGTGCCTGCCCAAATCAACTCCAACCTCTCTCCATCTTTGCCAATGCTTGTGAGGATGGCCTCTTCCTGCCTTCTCTGGCACCACCATCTCCCACCCTCTAGCTTGGCACCTTCTTGCTCTCATGTTCCTCTCCAAAAGGCCAATGCTGTCTGGAAAGGAAGCCCACAGGTCCTGAGCCCTTTAAGTCTTATGAGAGAACTAACTAAGTCTATGAGAGAACTAACAGAGAATAATGTTTTGTTTTGTTTTGTTTTGTTTTGTTTTTGATTATTTGGACAGTAAAGAAGTATTTTAGCTATTTAGACACCAACAAGCCCCAATCTAGAACTGCTAACCCCATCACTGGCCCGTTTTTGCTTTCCAGGGGCAGAGTGTCTCAAGCTTTGGGCTCTTCTTCGACTTCCCAAACACGTCCCCAATCTGGAGTCGGGGGAAAGGCATGCTGCTCCCAACCCCAGCACCAACCCCAGGGCCCACCCTCCAACCCCACCAGGAGCTACCACGGGGCACTCCTACAGTTAAGGCCAGTCAGGAACCTCTCTGAGAATGCTTGAATCCGCATTGTAATAGAACTGTCTCTTGGGGCATTCCCTCACACTTCGAACCAATGAAAACTTTATGAGGCAAATGGCAGTTTTGCAGCATGACAGTTAAAAACTAAACTAAGTAGAAAGCAGGCCGAAACCCTGGAACACATGTCTCACATCGTCCCAAATATTCCTCACTATGTGGCTCCCATAAACACCATCTGCTGTGTTAATTTGTAAAGAATTACAAGGTTCTTAAAATTACACTTTGCTCTCTGTAGCGTACACTGTGTCTATGAAGGGGGAGACTTGAGAATGCACATCACATCCAGTCAGACACTGAGATCTTTTCCTTCCTATGCTGGGATCTTATTGAAACTTCACTAGGTCTGCATGGAATTTTAGGAAGTGCATTGTATTTTCTCCAGATCAACTGTAGGGAAAGGAAAAATAAATAAACAAAACAAAATACAATAAAACCTTTGCCTAGATTATAATCCTAGCAGTTTATACATTTTCAAATTTGTGTTCGTCTCCCACTTCACTGCATGAACAGCCTGAACAACCAAAATTGAGAGAACTTCTTGGGAGAGACTTAATTCTCCGTTGCTGGCTCCTGACCTCCAGGGCCTCCTCAGAGCCCTTGAGTGGTGACTGAGAACTTCTCGATTGTTCTTCTCTGTCTACTCACAAAGCTGAAAAAGCAGCATCTCTTCCCAAATATACATCTCTGACAATGCAGGGCTTTGGTAACAAGCTGTGAAAGAAAACTTTTTGGTGAATTAAATCCCTGGGGTGTTTCTGGTTAAATGGTGGTAAATGGTGGTTAAAAATGAGAGAGTGTCTTAGGCTCAATAATCCTTGGACTACAAACTCTTGATGTGAGAGAGTTGCAACAATTGCAAATTTCTTATCCCTCCGCCAAGAAATTCTGTTTCAGTATCTCTGGAGTAAGGCCTAGGAATATTCATTTTTTAATAAGCATTTTTAAAATTATAGACAAGTTCTGGATACAGGGGGAAAGTTCAGTGATATCAACTTGATTTATCATTTGATTAATCAACTCTCTCCAATTGTGGTCTAGAAATGTGCATTTTCAGATTTCTGTGAAATTCTGTCAACCTAATTTGGGACCCATGATTTTTTGCAACCATTTACTAGTAAGCCTGAAATAGGACCAAGGATCCACAATTAAGGCAATTCTGCTAATTCCTGGTGAATCAGTCACCCTATCTCAAAAACATGGGATTCTAAATCAAACCACTTAATTAGAAGAGGAAGAGAAAAGCCACACTGCCTGAGAAACTAAAACGTGCAGAGGAGACACACCCCATTACACCATTTCAAAAAATTCCCTGCACAAAGGAAAAGGATGTTCAATCAGCTTTCCTGAATTCCCTTCCTGTCATTGTCATATCTACATGTAGACATCAAATAAGATTAGCTGAATGTGGTGGACAGAGAGATAAAGGAGATGCTGATCTTACTAAGGCACAGAGAGCTTAAGAAAATTTTTCAAGATCACAAAAATAAAACAAACAAGAAAACAGGATTCTGATCCAGGCAGTATTTCACAGCTTCTGCTGGAAAAGCTAAGCCTACATTCTATATATTTTGCAACATTTTCTAAAAATTTACTCCCAAGTGTCTCTTCCTATGGTTCCAACCTCTCTGCTCCCTTGTAATTATGCCCCAGGCCTCAAGAGTTTCTCTGGCCACCTTATAATATCTCCTATATGCCAACTCTGCCTTTTCCCACCCTAAAGCATCCTTTATAGCACGGATCAAGCTCTGCCCCCCTGACCCCAGAGACTGCATAGAATTCTGCCTTCTTTAAACCACAACAGAGCAGTCCTTTCCCGCGGCAGGCAGTAGCACTCCCCTCAGACCAATCCCTGAACAGCCTTCCTTGGGCAAGCTGGCACTGAGTGGTCTCACTCCACATCCCTCATAGTCAGATATCTGGTTGTCGCTGTCACTTGGCTTCCAAACCCTGATGAAAAAGGCAGGAGTAGGGCTAAAAGATGGTGCTTGAAGTTTCCCTGTTCACTCAGAATAAGGTGAGCTGAAGAAACTACTGTTACTTCCAATAGTGTCATCAGCCCTATGGAAAACCGGATTTTTAACATTCATTACAAGAAGAAACTATTGGAGCAGGTTGACAATAACCCCCAAAATGGTCTGATGATGCATGTGTCAATTATATATAGAACACAGTAAAGTAATATTAAAATGTTATAATCATGTTTTTTGTTTGAATATATGTGCATATCAGAGAGAGGGAAAGAAAGAGAGAGAGAGAGAGAGAGAGAGAGAGAGAGTGTGTGTGTGTGTGTGTGTGTGTATGTGTGTGTATTGCAAGTTCATCTGCCATTATGGCTATTACTTATGTGTGGGTACTCTCTCCTCCAATTGATAAAGCATAAACTCTGTGAGGGAGAGACCACATCTCTCTGTATCAGGTATAATGCCCCCAAGAGGGGGCATTTTACTCAATAAAGTCTTGTAGTTAGAGAAGATAAACATGGGAGTCAAAAAATGTTGTTGCCAATCTTCCCTTGTCAATGGATGGGAGATGGGACCATAGACCACTGAGGAAGATGAATCCTAAAATCTCAGTCCTTCCAGAAATCTAATACCAATCTGCCTATATGCATCCATAGCTATCTATCTGGCCCCATGCGGCCATGGAAAGCCGTAGTGCCAGCTCCAAATTTTGTATTGGTCTCCCAGAAGGCGTATGACACTAAGACTTAGGGTGAAGGGAATGGATGCTTTGATAAACGAATCAATGTTATCTCATATTATATTCTTATACAAAATGACAATGTGAACACAACTTCTGTCTGCACCTCCCACCTCCCCTACCTTCATGCCCTTTCCCATGCCTTCACAGAATTTTTGAAGCAGACACAAACAGACTTGCATTATATTTTACTAGTTGTGTAAGGCTGGGAAATTTTCCTAAATCCAGTAACAATTAGTCATCATCTGTAGAATAATGAAAATAATGCCTAAACCAAGAGTGTGGTGAAAATTAAATGAAATAATGCATGCAACATGTATATGTCTGAGTCTGGCCTGAAAATGGTATCCAATAAGCAAATTCCTTACCCTGATCTTTTTCCTCTCTTGATACAAAGCTTCTCAAGGAGAGGCACAGTGCCAACCTTCTGAACAAAGGATAAAGGGAAGATAGAGGGATCGAATGTCTAAGGAGGATATATTGTTTTATAGGCTGGATCTGGGTTTACCAAGACTTGCCATTATAATATCTTTGAGAATCCGAGTGAAATTTAAAATCTATGAAATTGTCACCAAGTTAAAGTCCATTCATGACACAATTCAAGTATGAGGTGAATGAAAAAGGAGAACCAGACATGGACTTTGATATTTCACTAACGCAGCGCAGTATGAGGAATTCAAGCTCTGAAACCGTGGTGTCTTATACTAGGGAAGATGTGGAGCAAATGTTGGAGACAGATTCCTTCACTTCATTTTTCTGCATGGGTAATGAAATCAGGAGTGAACATACCTCACTGATGATTTTAATCAAACTGCGCACCTGTAACTGCCAGGAAGAGGGAGATCCCCTAAGCATCCAGAATGGATTCTATTTCAGTCACCCTCACTTGGCATGTCAAGGAAGGGATGGTCTTGCAGAAATGAGGAAGCTAGATGCCCCAGGCCTGCCATGTCTGTTCCACGTGGATGGGGAACACTCGAGGGGACCTGCTAATTACTTACACACACCTCAGTAAGTAGGAGCCTCCAGAGATGGGTCTGAATAGCATGAAAAGACCTCTTTTCTAAGTGTTCCTTCCACTGTGATGCAAAATCTGCAGACCTCTCATTAGAGAATTATTATAATTCATTTGTAGTAACTCTAGAAGTTTCCTGCTAAAATATTAATAAAACTGAGAAAGACCTTAAGTAGATAATTTACTTACTGATTTTTCATCTGTTTCTACCATTAGAATGTAAACTTTATAGGATTTGTAACTTCATCTGTGCAGTTTATTGGAGTGTGTGTTTCACTAAGTCCAGGAGCTTGCACATAGGTTCTCAATGAAGGAGTGACCCAAGATGGTTGTCATTTTGGAAAACAGAAAGTTGTTCCCTAAACAGATAGTA
>RJWJ010013590.1:0-39571 GCA_004363605.1 Indri indri | reverse complement strand
TTCATTTTGGCCCCATCTTTTGTTTTATTTGTAACTGTTTATCATACTTATACATCTTTATATTTGAGTGTTTTGCCTAGCTATCTACAGGGTCTTAATGTTTTTTGGTCAATTTGCAAGAGTATTTTAAATATGACAAACATTAATACTTTGTCCCTTTCTTGTAAGTATTAACTCTAATCGTTATTTTTTATATGCAATATTCTTTTGGGATCCAATCTATTAATGTTTCTCTATAGGATTTCTTTTGTTTCTTTTGAATTTAGAAAATATTTCTTCATACTCTTTCATTTTTAATGTGAATTTTATAATTTACCTTTTAAATTTTTATGCAGTTACTTTTTTTTTATTTTTTTATTTTTTATTTTTTATTTCGGAGACAGAGTCTCACTCTCTTGCCTGGGGCAAGTGCCGTGGCGTCAGCCTAGCTCACAGCAACCTCTAACTCCTGGGCTCGAGCGATCCTACTGTCTCAGCCTCCCGAGTAGCTGGGACTACAGGCATGCGCCACCATGCCCGGCTAATTTTTTCTGTATATATTTTCAGCTGTCCAATTAATTTCTTTCTATTTTTGGTAGAGACGGGGTCTCGCTCTTGCTCAGGCTGGTGTTGAACTCCTGAGCTCAGGACGATCCGCCCATCTGGGCCTCCCAGAGTGCTAGGATTACAGGCGTGAGCCACCGTGCCCGGCCTGCAGTTACTTTTGATATATGGTGTAGGGTATACATCTAAATGAATTTTTTCCCAACTAACCATCCAAATGCATTGGCATCATATATTAAATAACCCTTCCTTTCTAGCTGATGTGAAATGCTGTTTTGGGTGGATACTAGAATTGGCTTGCTCAAATTCATTCCAACATCCAAGTGAGTCTTCCTATATTGCAGAGGCTGACAATCTGAAAACAGCATTTGCAGGGGTGCCTTGCAGCTATGGTTCAGATGTAATTTTGGTTCCACCAATCAGATGTGCCAACATAACACCTGCTTTTGTAATTGCACTAATGGAAGAGAAGTGGTAGACATCTATTCACTAGCACAAACAGTGGCAGAGGTAGGATGGTCTTATAGTCAGTAGGTTCCTGACATGGCAGCCTCCAATGGTGGCCATTGCAGCTTTTATGATCATTATAAAAACTGTGTAAGTATAGGGGCTGGGAGTTACTTCTGGAAGCTAAGCCTGGAATCTGCTTCTCCAGCCCTTCCAAAGATTTTGTAATATCTGGTAACAGATCATTTTCTGGTTAAATTAGAGAGATTAGTTTTTATTATCTCTAATGGAACCCTATTCAATACAATGACTTTATTAAACATTAAATTTTTATATACACAAATACTTCTGGATACATATTGTGTTCCATTAAATTGTCTATCTTTGTGCCAGTATAAAATTGTCTAATTATTATAATTTTATATATATTTATAAATGGTTTGGCATGTGCCAGGCCTAGTGATCATCTTTACTTTTTTTTATTAAAAAAAATTATTCTTCTGGATGAACTTTAATTTCACTCTGACAATTCTCACTCTACAATCACCGTGTTCTTGGGGATTTTGATTCAATATGCCATTTGAGGAAACTACATCCTCTGGCCTGGGGGGGCATCGTCCTTATGCACATACTTATGCACTGAGATAGAACCAAGCCTCCAGTATAAACTCTTACAAGCCTAACACCTTTGTTTCTCTTCTTCTTTCTTGATACTTGTAAGAGCACTAATCTAGACGCAGGTATATACGAATTCTGGTACTGATTCTAGCTTACTAATTTGGGCAAAACATTTAACTTTTCTGAGACTCAGGTTTCCATTCTTATAAGATAGGGATGATAATATCTGTCCCGCGCACATCATTGACTTTCTTTTTTTTCATGACTCAACAGGTAAAACGTCATTGGTCTTTACCATATAATGTGTGTAGGTGTCAAGGTGTCAAGCATGTTGTACTGGGCCATGCAAATTGAGTTAATATATTTTTTTGTCTTTTTACCATCTCTTTTGCGTGCCTTAATCACCAAGGTATTCTGGTCTCTGTCATTCCATCTTCGCCATCAAACTTTTTAGCCACCTCTGATTTTTCTTTTTTTGATGCATCACAAGCCCAAAACAGCTCCCCATTTACCTATCTCAGTTTATCAGTCTTCATTATTCTCTGTCAAAGCCTACTAGCCTTTGTAAGATGCATTTCCCTCTTCTCAAGAGATTCAGCACTTAAGAATGGGGAAAACTCTTGTTACATGTTAATTTCTTATAGCCACCAAAGTCTACTCAAGACATGAAATAGTGATTAAGAAATAAAGGCGGACATTGATAAAATGTATGAGATTAGTTTTACATCTGGACGTCTTCGTAGCACTCATAATTGTACCTGTTAGGCCTTCTTTTGATCTTTACAATAAAATAACTTATGAAAGCCATGAATTACCAGGCTGTGGCATGCTTCTGGGATTCTGAAGTAGTACAAAGAGGTCTGGACACTCAATACTGTATGGAATCAACATTCCAGCAGAATTCGTTGAGCAGGAAGGTTGGGCAGGGAAAATCTGTGAAAATTTGAAAATGATTCTCAGGCTCACTTGGAAAAAAATTAGGTAACAATTGATATTACAACAAGAACAGGGGCCTTGCCTGGCCATAATTTAAAGCTCATTATTGAGCTAATTAATCACTTCTACTCATTATGCTGTAGGTATTCTGCTTCCTCATGCATAGTTAATTTTGTAAAACTTTCAGGAATTAAAAAAAACACTCTCTCTCTCTCCCCCTCCTTCTCTCTCTCTCTCTCACACACGCACACACACACACACACGCACACGCACACGCGCGCACACACACACACACACACACACACAGTTTTTCCTGTTATGAGAATGACACATGGTGGTAGGAGAAAGTGTCAAAAGTGTAGGAAAACGTAAAGGGAAAATAATCATTGGTAATACTAGCACATTAATTAGCATATTAATATTCTCGTGCCTATCCTTTCACTTTTTTCTATATATACTTTCTATATATTTTTCTTTATTAATTTTTATAATAAAATTTTAAACATCAAGCTTACATGTGTTGTACATATAGCTTGCTTTTTCCACTTACTGTATTGCAAAGATTTTTTCATGGTTTTATGAAGTTCTTGGCTTGTGCCTCTGGCAAGTACACCTCGACAGTGTTGGACTCTGCTGGATGTGATTTTCTTTTTCTTCCTTTTTTTTTTTTGGCCTGAGAGATGAACAGCTATTTTTCTTCTTTGAAAGAGAAAGCCGATTTTCAGTTTATACCAGTAGGTGTCATCCATTCTCACAAAGCACAACCTAAGGAACCGAATATAATTTGACTTAACCTCTGCAATTTCTACCAAATTCCAGTATTGTGTTCTAGCCTATCTGAGCTCCTTGGGAGAACAGCATTTAAGCTTTAAATAGAATTTTGAGGAGAGGTTATTTTTTCTATTTAAGGTGTTTGAAAAGAAAGAAGAAAAAGAAAGCAGTTTGAAATGGAATAAATTTCATAGGTTTGAAGTTTTTATTTTATATCCTAAAAGTACATCAATTACTGGGGAGAGGTTATTAAATCTTACTCTGAATAGCCACACAAAAAAAGGGCCCTTTTCTGAAAGGGGGTTGCCAGTCTTACTCCTGTGTATAAAACTTTGAGATGGAGTCAAAATATAATATTTTTAAAATGTCAAAAATTGTTAAAAAGTCATGAAATTTAAAAATCATAATAACTATATTTTAGTGCCATGTAATGGTTTTTAAGAGCTTTCATATGCAATTACCTTTTGGTCCTCACAGGAATCCTCTGATGTTACAGATGAGTGAACTGCTCAGAGTGGTTAGGCATCTTTCTCAGGCCCACACAGCTGGTAAATGAGAATCTGGTCTAGAACAAGGTTCTCTGGACTTTGTATGTATAGGTACATGCATATACTGCCAAATGAGTGTTAAACTTTAAAGCAGAGGTTAAAAACTGATAGCCCATGGGCCAAACTGGATCTTTAGAGATGTTTTGTTTGCCTCCCATAAAGTTGGCCCACACTGTATTTTAGATTTTTTTGAATAAGTTACAAAATTTAAAAATTGCTTTATGTCCCACAATGACTAGACTTTCATGTGTCTCTGGAAAAAGATCAGAAGATATGGTCACATTGGATTCGTATTCCCTGTGGCAGCATACAGTTGGCGCTGATTGGCTGCATCTCCTGGGTACTGTCTGGCTTGTCTTAGGGTCCACCACTCCCCATTGCCATATCCCTGGTCCATAGCATCCATTTGTTCTACCTGTCTGGCCCTGTGTTCATATGAGTTTGTGAGCCTTCTGAGTTGCAGTCATTTGGAAATGATTATGTACTTATTTTGACTATGCTATTGTGGCTCAGTACAATTTTGGAATAGCTTTCAGAGTCAGGTTTAGAGTCATGCAAGAAAAGTCATGTCAATACTTCAGCCTATTTTTTTGGTGAAGCATGGGGAAGCAAAAAAATAAAATAAAATAATTCAAAAAATACTTTAGCCTCTTTGAGTTTTTAATTAACAAGTATCATCATCTGCTTGATCACTCAGGAGGAGTCTACGGAATGAGGAAAGCAGAGAACTGAGGCTTGAGTTCTGAGGAACTGCTCTGCGGAATCCATCAGAGCAGAGACCTATGAGGGAACCTGTGCTCAGCACAGTAGCGCTTGGTTCTGATATCTCGGTCAGGAATGGTGACCATTTCAAGATACAGTTAAGCATGACATTCAACATGAAGTATAGCATCAAACAATTCAGAGAGGTCAAGCATGGTAAGGACAGAGGGTGTTCATTGGCGTTTATGGTGCGGAGCTCGTGGTGAGCTAAGAAGCTGTTTCAATGGAATGACAGAGACAGAAAATAATCCACAAGGGGTTGAGGAACAACTAGGGAAAAATGGAGAGTGGAGACTGAGTGTGGGCTTCTTTCTCTTCACTAAGAAAGAAGAGAGAAGTAGATGGCAGGGTCTGCAGAGTCTGAGGAAGTGTGTGTGTGTGTGTGTGTGCGTGCGTGTGTGTGACTGACTGGAGAGATTCTAGCATGTTTATAAACACAAGGAAAGGAGCTTTGGGATGGTGATTCGGGGACAAATGACAGGACCCAAGGAGCCAGAACCCTGAAAGGCTGCAGGGAGTGGGATCCAGCGAGGTGCCTTATTGATGTTCTGAGCAATGGCGCCATCACTGGAATGAAGGCCAACAGGACTAAGTGGAGGCAAATTTGTTAAAAATATCAATCATATCACTTTATAGTCACATCTCACTCTGTGATTTTTTTTCACCTTCCATGGAATTGTACAATTATTAATAGTTTTCTGGGCTTTATGGATTAATAACTTAAAATGAGAAAATATTTGGCTGTTAAAATAGAATATTCTTTTATTTGATGATTGGGATGGGCCAATGATCAGGTGAGAGATGAATCAGGATGATGAATTATTATATTTATTAAATTAATTTCAATGTGAAATACAAACACATCTTGATAAATCTCTGCTGTCACATTATGATTCAAAGAGCAAAATGGTCATTGGTGAGCATTCCTGAGGTGATATGATTCCTTCACGAGTGAAGGATTCTTCGAACACTCATTTGTTCAACAGATAGTTATGGAGCATTCGCTGTGTCCCAGGCACTGTGTTAGGCATTGCAGCGGAGGCTGCAAAGAGGCATCTTCAGTCCCTGTTCTGATGTTGCTCACAGTTCAGTGGAGGCTGCAAGGAAGCAAACAGGCCATTGTAGTAGTACGATGAGTTCTAGGATGGGGGACACAGAAGGACAGTGGCATTGGGAGGGTGCAGAAAAGCCACCCAAAGGACACCAGCTGTGGAAGTGGCTGGTAGTGAATGAAATGGGTTGGGGAAGGCGTCTTCAGTGAATCGATGGGGGTAGAAGCAAAGGCCTAAAGAATGGCAGCATGTCTGCCAAGAAGGTACGCCGAGGTGGTGAGGAGGGCAAGTGGCAACAAGAAGATGCTCCTAGCAGTAGGAGGAAGAGTTTGCTTGGGGAATTTGTGGGGTTTTTTGTTTTTGCTTTCTCAGAATATTACAAATGGGTACAAATGTTTTGGTTACATGAATTGCTTTTGCACAGTTTGAGTCAAAGTTATAAGTGTGCCCATCACCCAGATGGTGTGCATTGTACCCTTAGGAGTGAATTTGTCTATCCCCTCCTGCCCTCTTCCACCTGCTTGATTTCCGTTTAGTTTTACTACCACATGTGCACATGAGTGTTGATCAATTAGTTCCAATTTAATAGTGAGTACATGAAGTGTTTGTTTTTCCTTTCTTGTGATACTTCACTTAGAAGGATGGTCTCCAGTTCCATCCAGGCTGTTACAAAATGTATTAGTTCACCGTTTTTTATGGCTGAGTAGTATTCCATGGTATACATATACCACATTTTGTTAATCCACTCATGTATTGATGGGCACTTGGGCTGTTTCCACACCTTTGCGATTGTGAATTGTGCTGCTATAAACATTTGACTGCAAGTGTCTTTTTTTTATAAAATGTCTTTTTTTCCTTTTGGTAAATACCCGATAGTGGGATTTCTGGATCAAACGGTAGGTCTACTTTTAGTTCTTTGAGGTATCTCCATACTGCTCTCCATAGAGGTTGTACTTGTTTGCAGTTGCTTGGGGAATTTGGAGAACTCCACGCCATTTAATGCGACTGAAGCACTTGGTGCAGAAAGAATAAAGAACAAATGCTATGAAAGATGAGGTTGAATTGGAGAAGGAATTGCCCTTAAAGGGTCTTTAAGGAGTTTAGGGCTTCTCTAAGATGGGCGGGAAGCCAGTGGAGGGTGCTCAGCAGGGGCATGCAGATGAATTAGATTTACATTTTACAAAGATTGCTTTGGTTGTACTATGGAGTCAGACTGAAACAGGACAAGAGTGGAGACAGAAAGACCAGGGGAGAAATGCTAGAAGCCTGATCTAAGGCAGTGCCACTGGCAAGAGAGGAAGAAAAAATACTTGGGAGACAGGAAGTGGAATCATTAGGGCTTCTTGGTGAATCAACGGGAGAAGGGAGAGGGCTGAGTGCCGGGGCCTTTCAACAGTACTGGCAAGGTGGGAGGAGAAACAATTTTGATTAGGAGGGACTCTTTCTATGCTCATCTACTTCACAGTGGCAAACCAAGTTTAGGGGAATTGTAAATATTTCAGGGATGCTTTTAAACCCTATTGTTTGGACTTAAATCACCCTAACGTGTGAGCTCCTCTACTCAGGCAAATATTGCTTTCAGTACGTTCCAAGCGAAGCAAAAGAAAGACGACATTCACCTGTGGCCCCTCAGAAAAGCAAGCCTACCGCATTACCAACTCTGGTGCCCACAAGGCAAAGAAATAATAAACATTCCCCTTTTAATGTAACAAATTTTCCACACCTCACCCTCACCCCAGGCATCTGCACACATAAATCAAAACCCTCTTAAGTCATGGAATGAAAAAAGCAAAAAAAAAAAATTAAAGCAAACAAAAAGGGCTTCCTGTGGGGCGAATGGAAACTTTTGCCCAGTTTATTTTCCAGACATGAAAAGTAGTTCTGAATATTTAAAACCACAAGTAATTGTATTCTTGACTAAGATTTTTGAGAAGGCAAGGCATGGCAAGGATCACGGCTTTGAAATAAAACACCGTTTACGTAGAAGCAAGCTCTGCCCCACTTTTAGATCAGTTACCACCAAATGCCCTATAAACTGAGAAGCGAGATGGTTGGGAAAAAACAAACAGATTCATATCAAATAAAAACAACATATAAGCAGTTGCACTAAAGCTGAATTCAACCTTAACTTGGGCAAATTTTCTCCCCTTGAGGTAGAAACACTGCACCTGAGTTTTATTAGGAAATCGTTTTTGCATTCAATATTTTGGCACTAAATTAGGACCTGGGTACCCTTCTTCCATTAATACATGAGACCAAAAAAACCAAAATAATGTTACCAGTAATTTCTGCCCAGATAAATGAGGACTAGCACGTGATTGTAGTGTGGTAATTAGGAGCATAGAATCCAGAGTTTCATGTCTGGGTTTGAGCTGGCTCTGTCACTCATTAGCTATGTGACCCTGAGCGAATTACTTAATCTCTCTAACTCTCAGTTTCCTCATCTATGAAATGGAAATAATGATAGGATCTTCCTCAAAAAGTTGTGAAAAATGAATGAGTTAATGTATGTGTAGCACAATGTCTGGCATACAGCATGTACTCAATTAGCGCTCATGATTAGGTTCCGGCCTTGTATCTCCCTCTGCGCAACAGCGGTGGAGCTCGAGAATTTGTGGCAGCTTTTATCCCCATACTTAGTTCCAGAGCTAGATCACGACTAGGTTAAAAAAAAAAAGTCAATTATTCCCCATTGCCCATCGGTTTGCTGGAAAAAGACGCCAGCGCAGTGCCAATGGGTCTGGAAGCATCTCCTCTTGATGCAAGGGGCGGCAGGGCCGCGGGAGGGGGAAGTTGCAGTGAAAAGGAAAGGCAGGAAAAATCGGGGTAGCAAGTTCCCAGGGGTCCTGGAGGCCTGGTCTCTGCTGTTCAGGCTAGCTCAGTCCCTCAAATAACTTCTCTCACACCCACTGCTGAGACCCGGGAGCCCTACGAAAGGTACCTAGGGGAAGCCCTGGCAGCTGGGGAAATTGCTGCAGAATCAGCCTCCTCCAGGCCTTTTGAAGCCCGTGGCTCTAGTCCAGTACCTCTATTCTAAAGCCCCAAGCCTGAATTCTGCTTCAGATTGGACATTTTGGACTTACACCTTGATTGCCCTGCCTAGCTGATTTCAGCTTCTTACCTAGACGTTATCTCTGCAGGCTGAGGGTCGGTCACTGCCCAGAAGTGCGGCCTGGATCCAGAATTCTGGAAGCTGGTTCAGACCTCTGTGTTGTAAGGATCTGCAGGCTTTGGCATGAGTGGTTCTACCTGCTTTGGTTAAGAGTGAGGGCTCTGGAGCCAGACTCTCAAAATCCTAGCCCTGACACTTACTAACTATATGACTTGGTCCAGGTACTTTAACCTCTCTGTGCCTCAGTTTTCTCATCTGTAAAATGGGATATTAGTAGTTTCCATTGGAATGGCTAAGAGGATTAAATGAACTAATAGTTGTATATAATAGTATAAAAGTATATATACAAATAGTAACCATTTAAATACATGTAAAACAGTATACATATTAAGTATATATTATACATATTTATGCATACATATATTTATACATATTAAGTATACATTATTTTACATTTAATTTTATATATTTTGCATTAAGATGTATTATTTCATATAAAACATTGAAGTACATATAAAAATAATTATTTATATTGTTATTGTTATGAACTACTTTATGGGTGGAGAAAGCATGGTAGGCTTTTCAATGTTCTTGTTTTCACCTGAGTCTGGAGGAGTGGAATGCCTGGTTTCTACAGACTGCTGTAATATGTGGAACAGGGTTTAGGTTGGTTTAAAACTGGCCCCATCATTTGGAAAATTACAATTTACCATGAATGCCATGTAAATATTACTTCCTGGATTCCCATGATGCACCTGTTTCAGATCTCTTCATTTAATTTCCGTAACAATTTTATTTATTTCTCATCCTATTTCAAAGGCTTTCACACCTCTGGAGCAAACAGGAAAAGATAGAAATGTATCAAAGTATATGTATTATTCATCATGTGGGTATTTTTAGATCCTCTTATATCCAATAGCTATTGACTAGAAGAAGTAGGGTGGTTCTAAAAAAAATAGGCATTGTCTCTTTAACGAGAATAAGGGTAAAGTTTCCTGCTGTCTCCAGAATCATCAATAATCTATGGATTAAGCATTTAACCCCCTTAAGCAATAATGCCTTCTGTATAGCCATTGACATCAAAGAGAGACACCCCCTTGAGTTGGTGGTAAATGTGACACTACCTCAGGTCCCAGAAAACCCACTTCCTTTCCAGCAAATAGAAAACAACCAAGAACGTGAATTCACTGTCAGCTTTCAACACTGAGCAAGAGGATTATATCTGTTTCTGGCAAACATGAAGTCAGACCTCTGGTGTTTCTTTCTCTTCTGCTTCCAAATTGAAGTTGTAGCAGGTAAGTGGCCTATTGAATATTCCTTATTGCGTTATAATTCAAGTGAACATTAAGAAAAATCAAAGGTAGAAATATTTGGCACCAAAAAGAAAGTGTTTTTTTTTTTTTTTTTTTGAAAGTAGGAACAATTTCAGAACAGCCCAAGTACATGGCCAAGGGCACCATGTCACTCATGTCACTGTGGATGGTATTGAGTTTGCATTGCTGCCTTTGATACTGTGTTTTAAGATGAAAAAAATGTTTCATCAGACCATTAAATTTTAAAATTACCTGCTTGGAGTTACCTGTCAGTGGATAAAGTAGCAGAATGGCTTACTGTTCTTAGAGAAAGATGAAAGGCAAAATGACTTGTGTCAACAGAATGAAAATTAAATAGCCCTGGCATTTAGACTGGGAATTCTTTTCTGTGGTAGAAAATAAAATAGAAGGGCTTTGAAAAGAAGGATTTGATTTTAATCTTACTGGTATGGTCTGTCATCTGAAATGCCGAGGCTGCCATAGAGTTTTTATTGACATTAAATACCAGGGTTCCCCCCGAAAGGCCAAGGAGGAGAGTGGATGATGTAAAAATACTTCCTAGCCCTTGTATACATTAAAAGAAATCATTCTGGAATTCTTGATTCTTTCTTGTGGATGGCACATGTCAGACTCTATAGGAACAGTTTAAATAATGCTACATACAGTGTAAGTTGATACACGTGTTTCTGCTGCTTTTTATTCTGTGCATTTTTGTATTACTTTTATGTTCTCTTTGAATCTGAGCCCTGTTGTCGAGGCTGGAAAAAGCAAAGTGAGGTTATATTAAATGGGGAAGTTCTATTAACACTAAAAGTGAAGGCAGAACTTTCAGTAGCTACAATCCTATCTAGAAGTAAATTTTTCAGAGGTACAAAAAACAGACTTCGCTTATTTTTATAAAAAATTAAACAAAATAAAATTGATCAAATGTTTGATCTTGTGCTCACTCACAGTGATTCAAATGCTCTTAAATAAGGAGGAATGAGGAATTAGGGTCTACTTGGAATTAGGAAGGTAAATTAGGGTCCCAAGGGCAGTTCTGGGCTATTTGCCTGTTTAACTTTGCCTTTTCTATGGCCTCGTGAAGTCCTTTAGCAGCATGAATGACATGTGAATAGCTTCAGAATTGATATTTGTTCTTTCATTCATCCATTCATTCATGCAGCTTCGAGCACTTGCTGTGCAGGAGGTACTGTGCTCGCTGCTGTGTATAAGATGATGAGCAGAACAGTCAGTCCCTGCTTTCCTAAAGCTAACTAAATGGAGGGAGAGAGACATTAATCAAATAATCCCATGAACTAATGATAATTATAGGCAAAACTCAGTTCTATACGAGAATGTAACAAGGAACTTGGCTAGCCTAGGTGGGTGTGTGCGTAGGGCTGGGGAGCACGATTCGTGGAAGTCTGTGCTGTGGAAGTGGCACTTGAGCTGAGATTTGAAGGACAAGTAGGAATCAATGAGAGAATGATAGGAAAGTGGGGAAGAACATTCCAGACCATGGAAAGAGTAAGTGAAAAGGACCTGTGGCAGGAGGAAATGATGTAAGTTCAGGGAACTGGATGAAGGCAGATGCGCCTGAGCACAGAGAAGGAAGAGGTTGGGTTTGGTGCAAGATTAGGCTGGGGAAAAGCCACACCATTTAGACCACATGAAATATGCTAAAGATTTTGGATTTTCTTCAAAGAACATTTGTATAAGTCATCGATGAGTTTGTTTATACTGCTAAAAAGAATTCCACTATACCAAATCATTTTGGGCGGTTATGGTGGTAGTATTGTGCCCAGAAGATTTGAATTGGTATTGCTGTTATTTCTGTGGAAGGATAGATCCAGCCTTAGGTAGGATTACTTCAAGTTGCTAGACCAAGCTGATGAATAATTGTACTTGTGGAATAATATTCATCTTAGATTCTAAACGAGTAAAATCAATGTTCACTCTCATCATGCAGAAAACTAGGCCATGTGGCATGTCGTTTGACATGTTGCAAAACTGAGGCATGAGTGGCTGAATGGTGATAATAAATCTGCTAAAAATCATCAAAACATCACCACAATACATGTATCCAGCATCTACCATTTTAAAAGTTCCAAACACAAAGAGCCAAACTCAAGTAAACTAAGTACTTTGCAGGTCCTCTTTGTCATATTTTTAATCCTCCCAACTGCATAGACTTTCTCATGCCATGAAGATGTAGGTATTCTTGCCATCAGTCAGTGTTTGAAGAATCTCAAACCAGGAAACGCAAAGTGATTTGTTACACAGTAATTAGAGACAGAACCAAAACTAGAACTCCAACATCCACACTCTTTCCAAACCTTGTTGAAGTTGCAGAGATGTAACGTAAATCTCAAGGGAGAGAAATTCCGATCAACTTTGTTATTTGGTTGGTGAATTAAGAAGATTGGAAGTCTTGGTGATTTCCAGTCTTGGATGGATCCCAATATAAAATTTAACAAAGTCTTGTTCTTTTAATGATTCTGGAACAATAGGAAGCTCTTCACTGTAAAAGGATCTGGGAAAACTGTGAACCTCTAACTGCATTTAGAAGACCCTCTTTGTAGATTTTAATGGCAGTGGGGAGCTTGCAAGTGACCTGATGAATTCTGGTTTTAGAAAGTTGACTGTGAAAGTGTGTGCACCAGAGTGGGCATGACTGCCAGCAGATGGTGTCTGATAAACCTGTATGTCTCATGATATGGTCAGCGAGGAAGTGGGGAGGATACTGCTCAGGGCCACTTTGAGACTTTCTTTGCCACCCAGGCATTGAAGCAGGGATACCTGAATTCCACCACCTCAGGGAAAACAGCCCGGTGGAGTCTCCAGCATCTTCTCTTCCCCAGTGCTCAGAAAGTCTGTGGAGATGGACCTTCCAGCCCCTCCCAGCCTCTCCAGGACTCTGCATAAATGTCTCCTGGCAGCACCCCCTGCCAGTATTCATGCTGGATTAAAAAAAAGATCCCAGCTGTCAATCTTTTCTTTTGATAGATGAATTCAGATCATTCCCACTCAGCATGATAAGTCTATACTTGATTTTATTCCTTCAATATTACGTTTATTTACTACTTATTTTCCTTTGTTGTATCTTCTTTGTCTCTTTAATTTTTGCTGACAGGATGAAGTTTCTTTTAATTCTCTTCTTTGCCTCTGGTTAATTTGGAAGGTTGATGATACTTCTTAATTTACTACATCATTATCGTGTTCAGAGAATCTTAATTGAATGTCTGTTTATTTATAAATAATGACAATGCCCTTGCCTGATGTGCCTAATCCCCATCTCCTGCACTGATATGAGAACTTTGGAACGTTCTTTCCTTCCACTCTTACTACGCCCCCAGATAGTGCACCCTTGCCCCTAAATATTTTCAGTGACATCATCATTCTGGACATCTGCTCCTGTCTTGTGATCTCTGTTCTAATCCAGTGATCGGAAGACTTCCATTATTTTCTTCAAATACTCCTAACTCTCTGAATTCCAGCACAAGTAAAGATGTCTTTCTTTTACCCTGAAGTATCATCGATGAAATTGAATATTTTAGTTTCAAGTTACTAGTAGCACATTCCCATTTCTTGGTAGAAACAAAATGTAGGTGTATAAGGAGGACTTAAATTCTCATCTTTGCTCACTGTAGGATTCATAGCATTATTTAGTTTTAAAAAACTCACCCCATTATTCATAGTTGTAAACTGAGCACAACCCACAACTCCCACTACCTCCCTATTCTAAGAATATTGAGTTTTATATGTAAAATGACTTATTAGACTTTGTGAATTAAAAAAAATATATTTTAAAATCATTCGTAGTCTGCAATAACTAAAGAAAGGGTCACGTTTTCTCTGTAAATGGCACCTTTGTGCTACCACTGTTATAATAAACTAAGTCTGCCAAATGACACTTTTTGGTCATTCTAAGTAAAATAAGAATTTTGGCATTTGAAGCCTTCTTAAAAAAATTCAAAATTATATTTTGGAAAGTGGAACTTAAATATGTAGAGAATATGTAACACAAATTGAAACTGTTAGTCAAAAATGATTTATTTTCACTGCTTTGGCCTGTAAGATTGATCAAAACAGGCAAAGATTTGAAAGTTTAGAGAGTCAGAAATTGAGGATATAAACCTCCTCTGGGTCATGCATACAATGATGCTTGTATCTACTCTGCTTGATGAAAAGCTAAGAAGAAATAAGATGTCCCCCAGCAGTGTAACGGACTCCAGAGTTTTGATTCGGTTAGCCACTACTGCTATTAGAATCTGTTGGAGCTATGTCGATGCAGACACAGCACTTTCAATAAGAAATAATGGTTATTTTATTTATTTGTTTTTTATTCACATGGTTGTCAGTGTGTAATCGACGGTTGTTTAAAGTTAACTTTTTTGAATTTGAGAAATTAAGTTTTTTTATAGCCAATGTTATGTTCCCCTAGGACTCAACATCAAAGAACCCATTCATGCAAAACCAACCACAACACAACAATCAACCCACTACTGCATCCACAATTAAAGTTCTGTTTATTTTGTACTATTTAGGACTAATGCAAAAATCTCATAGAAATGCTCGTTTGCACTTATTTAATTACAATGAAAGTTTCTTGTATATGTGAATCCATTTCTGTACCTTTCTATAGGCAGATAAGTTATGGAATCATCATTAAGAATTTAGACTCTCTCAGAGCAAGAACCCAGACTTTGCTGCAAGTTCAAATACATAGCGTAGCTTAATACACAATGGTTGAGGAATGAAAAAGTCTAGGGAAATTAGTGTGTGAAGCACAATGTAAATTCATATCTAAAAATTTTTTAAACAATTTTTTTTGGTATATGATAACCCTTTCAGTTACAGAACACAGTTACAGTGCCACATATGTGGCACTAAGTGAATACTACTTTAAATATTTGGAGCAATAATCTATCCAATACACCCAGAAGGAAAAAATGTATCTGAAAATCATTTCCGTATCTGGCTTAATGTTAAAAGCTTATTTTTGGTTCTTGTTTCTCAGCAAGTCTCTTTTGCCCCTGTGCTTTATCTTCTGGAAAATGAGGGGGTAAGACTAGATTATTGGACTAAGAGATTCATTAAATGTGTGGAACCTGGTGCCAGATTGTCCGGGTTCTAATTATGCCTCCATCACATATTGACTCTATAATCTTGGGCCATTTATTTAAGCCTTGGTTTCCTCAGCTATAAAGTAGGGGTAAAAATAGATACTCTGACTTAAAAGGCTATTCTGAGAATTAAATGACATATTGCATGTAATGCATTTAATACAGTACCCTATACACAATAAGCACTTAATGCTTATAAGCTGCTGCTGTTGTTGTTATGTGGAGACTACTGGAACTATTGGTTTTAAAGAATTGGCTGTGCAACATTCAGTTTGAGTCTTTGCCTTTTGACTGGGAAATAAATGTTTCCCCAAATTCAGTAAATAGGATATCTTGCTCTACTTTTCTCACTCCTCTCCTGGGCCCGTTGCAAAGGCACTTGCCAACCATGCTTAGCCTTCATATTCTTCTATTCATTCTTTTATTTTATATTATTGAGCTTCTACTATGTTCCAGGTCCTGGGATTATTTAGGCAACCATAATGCAGTCCTTATTCTTGTGGAGCTCCTGGGTAAATGAGGAAGATAGACAAACATAATTATGATTGAAGATGATATGCATTGTAAACATACTGATCTAAACCAAGTATTATTGAGAGCATAGAGATGAGACTCTTTGTCTGGGGGTCTCAGAAATAACTGAAGAGAGGAGTTATCATTTACAATGGTTATTAAAGAATGAATGAGGGTTTCTAGTCAGATTAAGGGGTAATTGGATATTCTAATTTGTGGGAACAGAAGTCCTAATGTGAAGAATGGCCAAAATGTTCAGTATAACTTCAGTAGGTGGCCCATGAGATTGTGAAAGCATGTGTCATGCCAGAGGTTTTTTTTTTTTTTTTTTACCTTATAAGAAACAGGACACTAATGGAGACTTTTAAGCTGGAGAGTGAAATGCTTTTTAGAAACATAATTTTGGGAACAGCATGGAAGGTGGACTGGGGCTGGGGGTGGGCAGAGATTGGCATTGGGAAGGCCAGTCAAGAAGATGCTTCCATAGATGAGGAAAGACATGAAAAAGGTCTGGATTGGCAATGGGAATGGAAAAAAAGGATCGAATTCAAGAAATATCCATGAGCTAGAGTCAACTGGACTTGGTGATCAATTGGGTGAGAAGAATCAGAGAAAGGAAGAAATGAGGAAGACTCTGAGGTTCCTAGGGTCAGACTAGTGACTTCCTAACGGGGTAGGGTTTGGGTTTGGTGAGTGAATATAGTCATGTGTCGCGTGATGACGGGTATACATTCTGAGAAATGCATCGTTAGGTGATTTTGTCATTGTGTGAATGTCATAGTGTCCTTACACAAACCCAGATGGTACAGCCTACTACATACCTAGGCTATATGGGATAGCCCATTGCTCCTAGGCTACAAACCTGTATAGCATGTTACTGAATACTGAATACTGCAAACAATTGTAACACAATGGTAAGTATTTGTGGATTTAAACATATCCAAACATGGAAAAGGTACAGTAAAAATACAGTATGTAATGTTATGGGACCACCATCATATATGCGATCTGTCCTCGACTGAAAGGTCCTTATGCAGCACATGACTGTGCCAGTTTGGAAATGTTCCAATTGATGTGTCAGGGCATATCCAGATACAGATGTTGAAAGGAAATTGGAAACAAGGGACTGGAGGTTTGAGCTGGAGATGAAAAAGTGTGTTCCTGGGGTAGAAATGAGAGTCGAAGCCATAGGTGTAAATGAGTTCACACAGTGAACACTGTGCCCAAAGACCTTTGCTCAGCTGCTGAGAAATGGGGAGCAATGTGGGTATTCAAGGGTGGGTAAAGTTCCTTCTCCCTCCCCCTCTGTGGAGGAGAGTTGGGTTCATTTAATCTCGTGTGATTTCCCCAGTATGATCATTTCAAATCAATGGCAATGAAATAACTAACGAAGTAACCTGTGTGCAAATTAATTACTTTGTGAATATTGCCACAAAGTTTTCTAACACCTCTGGGATTTTTCCATTTTCACAAAGAAGTCAGTTTTAACTAGGAGAAAAATCAATCTTTTATTTTCTTATTATACATGCTTATGGAACCAAAGGTTGTTTTGTCCCCCCTGTAGAGTTCCCTGGAGAGTGAAAACAAGTCACACATTGTGCATGTGTGTGTGTGTGTGTTACTGTGTACTGTTTTGGCTTTTTCTCCTCACTTTTCTTCTTCACATTTTTTGGCTTCCTTTTTTTTCTCCTTCAAATGTTAGAAATTAAATTAAATTGAGTTTATCTTGTCTACCCTTCCTACCTCCTTGACCTCAATCACTTGTTTCGATTATGGATGCCTTTCACTAGTAATGTAAGTTTAGAAAGATGCACATATAAAAATCTACTAAAAAGGATTCTAAAAGTTTTAGCTAGCAGACTCATATAAATGACACTGCTTTTATGAAAGGTACAAAGAAGTGGAAGGAAGTACTTTTTTTAAATGTCAGAATTTCTCAGTAAAAGATCAGATGTAACTAAAACCTAATATAAACATTGTAATTTTTAGAACTTTGTCTCTTGTGTCACATTCGTGTGCTGTGCTAAGCTAATGCTTATCATTGTTTGATTATTAAAATCTGTTTAATAAGCACTATCAATAATTGCAAACTCAGGAGATCTTATCTTTCTACCACTCTGAGACCTTTGACGAGGTTTGTGGTTCAAAGTCTGAGTTAAGGAGAATAAAATCACACTGCTGATCTGTCCTGCACTCCTTGCACTGTATGGGCTCTCAAAATGTTTTCTCCAAGGGATTTTCAACCAAGAATAATCCAACTGCTTGCAGAGTCCTAGCAGGATGGGTCCTAGCAAGACCATCTTATACTGGACAAATGAAATAGTTTAGATATTAAAAGAATCGACTTGCAAATAAATTCTTCTGAATTATAGTGCAATTCTCAAGTGAATGACCTTTTCTTCAGAAATTTTCTTGATAGTGTCCCAAAAGAAGATGCAAATTCTCTTATCCTTTAAAAATGTTGAAAGTCTAAAGAAATTACTTAATATAAAGATTCTGACTTTACTCTTAAAAACATTAGCCTATTGATATCAAAACAATTATGTTATAAAAATCATAGTTAGCAGCAGTTAACAGTTGAGCCTCCATTGGGAAGAATATACCCTGTTAAACATGGTACTCAATGTATTTAAGAAAATACAGTATCTTTCCTCTAGGGTGATTATACTCTAGGAGTTCTAACACAAAGTAAACAGATATGGATAGCAAGACAAAAACTCATATTTAATATTCAGATTTTTAAGACTCATTGCCAGGATTCGAGAGCACATATTTCTATTTGTGTTTTTAATAATACATTAAGTGTTAAAAGATATAGTATGGTGTTTCTATCACAGGTCAGTAACATGCTGTGTTTATAAAACATTTGAGTATATTAGAACAGTCACTGGTTCAGGGGACCCTGTCCTGGTCATATATTGGGCAAATTTAATAGCCGGGTAATTTAGGGGATCCAAATGATCGACCAGCTTTAAACTTGTGCCCTCTTCTATAGACATATAAGGGCCAAGAGAATCATCAATCATTTGTAGAAGTATTTATGAGCCCAGTAGATATTTGCAGGTAGAGAAACTTTTTCTTTACAGCTCAGACAGATAATTTTCATTAGACCTTACATCCCAGTTGGGATGATGTCTTGTACGCATGACTGTATATCTTCATGTGCTTGTTTCCAGAAAAAAAGCATCAAGACATAGCTAACCCAGGGATTGTGTTCCAGGTATGAGCTATGTAATCCTGGGCAAGATATTCACCTTTTCTGGCTCTAGTTTAATTTGACAAATGTAAAACACAACATGAAAGGTTTAACTTATTTCTAAAAGTCCTTTTGGTTCTTTTGTTCTATATTTCATCTGCTCAGATTTATAATGTCACTGAGATCTACATATTCATTTGTTCATCTAACTATATACCTATCCATCCATCTGTCTATCCATCTATCTGTCCAATAAACATTTATTGCAACTTACTACTTACCAGGTGCTATTGTAGATACTTGGGATGGATTGGCGAATAAGACCAACAAGGTCCCTGATTGTCAAGCTTACATTACAGTGGGGTAGCCAGAAAATAAATAAGAAAACAAACAAATAAACCATGTGATTTCAGACAGTGATAAATACTCTACCTCAGGTAATATGATAGAAAATGGCTTGGATGTGTACTTTAGACTGGGTGGCCAATGGTCACTACACAAGAGTTACTCTTGAATGATGAGAAAGAAGCAGCCAGGTGAAGATCAGAGAGAACATTTTAGGTAGAGAAATGAGAAATTCCAAGCTCTGGGAACCAGCCTGGTGCATGTGAGGAATTAGAAGGAAGGAAAGTATGACTGTGGTGTGGTGAGTGAGTGGTCTAACTTGGCATTGGAGGTGCAGGAAGGGTCACAGAAGTCATGGGAAGCCAGGGCAAGGCATTAGATTCATTGTAAGTGGGATGGGAAGCCACTGGAAGTTTCTAAGCTGGGCGAGGACACTATTTGATTATGTATGGCTCTCTAAGAGAATCTGGCTTCTCTTAGAGAATGAATTATAAGTGGGCAAGGGTGAAGCAGAAGCTCTGTAGTTAGGAAGCTCTTGTAAGTCCCAAAGGGAGAGTTGGTCCCATGTCAGCTGAGATGGAGGAGAAGTGGATAGATTCTGCTAGATATAAAACAGAGGTAGAGGAAATTAGGCCTTCTTCCTGCAGACAGATTTTAGCAGTGGTCCTATATGACTCAGTTGTTAGTGACCATTGTCTAGCTTCATGTGGTTGCCTGCTTCAATTATACTGCTGTTGGTTGTTGCTAGGGGTGCTTTGTGGATTGACCCCAAAATCTTTCATGCACACAAGAAGCTATGTGACCTCAGGCAAATAATTTAATCTGTCTGGACCTTCAGTTGTCTGTACATGAAAGAATTAGACTTACTGTATGATTTCTAAGTTTAGCAGGTCAGATTGTATGATGCTGGGAAGAGGTTAAATCATGTTATAGGAAACAAAGAATATGAAGGTAAGGGTGTTTATAGGATGCCTGAAACATGGACGGTGTCTATGAGAATTTATTGGAGATGGAAATGGTACATTAGGAAGAGTGAGAAGCATATCAAAGACAGGGCAAGAGAGAATATTTTGGAGGAGCATTTTATATTAAGAGGTGGTGTGGGGAAAAAATGTAAGCATGAGACAAAGGAAGAAAGAGCAAGAAGAAAGAGATTGGTGAGGGGGATAGTCACAATTTTTCAAGGCTGGTATGGTGGAGAAATTGACCAAGTAGATTTGATGCCCAACCAGTCAGAACAGACACTGTCTATAAAAATCTGTGCTATCATACTAGTATTCCAGGTTGAATATTAGATTTGGAGAGACCATAAAAGGAGGGTGGAGAAAATATTCTTGCTTTTGGCTCCTGGTATGCGAAATTAAAAAAGAAAAAGAAGAAAGAAGAAGGAGGAGGAGGAGGAGAAAAGAAGCTCCTAGCTGCATATGCAGTTGTAGGAAACTAATATATTCAGATTTTCCTTAAATTTATCCATTACATGCTTTATTTAGTCTCCTTTTGGTACTATTTTTCAAATGTTACCAAAGGTTAAGGAGAATTTGTGATTTGGTATTAGAGCCTTGTCTTAGTTTGCTTTCTGTTGCTACAACTGAATATATGAGACTGGGTAATTTACAAAGAAAAAAAAAAAGTATTTCTTATAGTTCTGGAGGCTTGGAAGTTCAAAGTCTAAGGGCTGCATCTGGTGAGGGCCTTCTTGCTGGTGGGGACACTCCACAGAGTCCCGAGGTAGGGCAGGGCAGGGCAGGGCATTATCTGGTGAAGGGGTGAGAGAGAGAGACAGAGAGAGAGAGAAAGAACATGCCAACACGGCTTTTTGTAACAGACGTGCTCTCGTGATAACTAACCCACTCCTGTGAGAACCCATTAATCCACTAACTCATTAATCCATGAGTGGATTAATTCATTCATGAGGACAGAGCCTTCATGACCCAATTACCTCTTAAAGGTCCAACCTCTTAATACATTACATTGGGGATTAAATTTCGACATGAGTTTCAGAGGGGACAGATATTAAAATCATAACAAGCACATCTGTTCTCTAGGTGCCAAAGTAATTATGGAGTAATTGATTAAATACCATAGTTGAAAACATTCAAATTGCAGATTTAGAGTTGCCAAATGGTTTTCCAGATGGAAAGCTTGAACATTTATATGTGGAAACCTGCGTCAGCTTTCTTATCACTACATTTAATAACAAAAAGTGACCCAGGTACTTTTTAGGTTAAAAATGATAAAATGAATAATTAAAAGTGTCCAATACAAATGACACTTTGGAATCCCCAGTTTGTGTTAATGGCACATACTCTTGACATACCATTTAAGAAAAATGGAGGCACAGCCTTCCTATCCCTACCTAAATACTTTTGTGGGCAAGAACAATCGTCTCATTCACTTTAATTTCTTCTGACTCCCTGGAAAAGCCCGTTATGATATTGAGATAGAGAGAGAATTATGGGAACGTGGCTTCCCTTCTGGAGGACTCACCCAGTAGTAAAGTATTAGCTCTCTTGGTTGTTTTGTCTCATCTGGGTGTGTTCTGATTCTGAATCCGTGGAAAGTAAGTGTTGGAAAGAACTTTAAGATGTTTCTGTAACACTTTCTTACTTCCCAGATAAGGGGGGAACCCTAGTCACAGAGCCTTCCTAGTGGCGGAGCCAGAATGTGCATGTGGTTTCCTTGGGAATCACTGCATTGCACTTCCACCACCCTGCACTGCCAACCATTAGTTTCCTCTTGTGTTGGTCACAGCGTGGGTACAAAGGGGGAAATGTTGCTGACAAAACCATCTGCAGAAATAGAAGGCAATGCATCTATGTCTGTGTGGCTGCAGACACTTTTGCTCCAAGATCTCTCTGTGGTTTACTTGCTGCCATTCTAAAATCTCTGGGAAATTTGTTCTGAGCATTTTGAAAGGAACTGAGAACCAGTCCACTGATTTTATCTTCTGCAGCAGACGGTAGAGACGTAAGCATCAAAGCAACAGTGAGGCAACGTAATTGACTCTCAGACAAATAAGGCCCCTTTATTTTAATCGAATCTAGACCGCACCTACTCTCATGCTGGCAGTTCCTCCCCATTTACCGTTTGCTCACCTCATTCCCTCTAGTTTTTAAAATGAAGCAAGCATTATTTTCCTTCTGTATTCTTTTAAACATTTTATTGTAGAATGAAACGTCCATACAGAAAAGTGAAAAAACTATAAATGGATAATTTAATGGATAATTATAAAGCATACTTTCTCAGTCCTATAATCACCACAGGTCGAGAAATAAAACACTGTCAGCACACAGAAAGCTTTCCACCCCTGTTTCCTTCCTGATGCCAACTCTTTCTCCCTCTTTAGACAAAGCTATTAGACTGAATTTTGTGTTATTCATTTAGGTTACATAATCGGTTTCTATATTTTAGTGATTATGCAAGAAATTACAACATGCACACTTCACTTATATAAGTTTCAAATCACATATGCCTTCCCTATCCTCCTAGACATTATGTTCTATATTGACAGTTTCTTCCAGCACATTGAAGATACAAGATATAATTCCACTGTATCATGGCTTTTACCTGTCAGTCTAATAGTTGCTTTTTTGAAGGCAATCACTCTCTTTTCTCTGGATACTTTTAGGATTTTCACTAAAATAAGTTTAGGTGTGTATATTTTTTAAAAATTTGCTTGTGACTTGTTGGAATTCTTGAATCTGTGGATTGTGACTGAATTCTGAATAATTTATAACCCATCTTCCAGTTCATCAATTCTCCCTTTAGCTCTAATATGTATTAAACCTATCCATTGATTTTTAAATCTCAGTGCATTTTTTGGCCAATTCTAGTTGGTTCTTTTTCAAATTAGTTGACTTTAAAAAAATTTACTGTGCATTGCAGATATTATTACAAGTTTTTCTTTATTTCCTTAAGAATAATAAACTCAATTGTTTTATTTTGGAGACCTGATAATTCAAATATATTAGTTGTGGGTTTGTTTTTGCAGTTTGTTATTTCTGTTGTTACCCTGTTTCCTTGTGTGTCTCATTATTTTTATGGTGTGCTTGTCATTGAATTTAAATATTTTGTGTAGGAATGATTTGAGGCCTAGGATATAAATTTTTTCTTCCCGTAACAGTTTGCATTTTTGCTTTCAAAAGCCTAGGGGTAATAATAGTACAAGACTACCTTAAACAAAATGCAAGGATTGAGGTTTTCTGGACCATTGAAGTGCTTTGAAGGTGGGTTATAATCTGAATGGGGGCTGGGTGACTTCTGGTTTACCTGTGCTGTAAGGACAGGTAAACCTTATTGGGGAGAGGGTCTTCTACTGGATTCCTCACTTTGCAGACTCTAGGAGTTGAGACATAGAAACAAAAGTTTGAATTTCAGAGAACTGCAAATGCTCTCAGAGTAAAAGTGGCTTCCAAGCACTGCTTGTTTCTCTGAGTTCTGGTTCTCCTTTCACATTTAACCTAGTAATTCCTCCTCCTTTGTTTCAGCTGTTTAGTCCTTTCAATAATATTTTTAGACATTTTGTTCAGTATTTTTGGTTGTTTTGGTGTGGGAATTAGTTTGAATAATAGGAACTGCCATAACTGAAAGCTGGAACACTTGTGCTTATTTTCAGAATCAATTCCCCAAGTAAAAACTCTATTCCATAGTAATAAGAGAGATATAAATTAAAGCCTAGAGATATTAAGAAAAATAAGTAATTGTGGTGAATCTTAAATAAAATTAAGGCAACTAGCGCAAGCAGAGGTGTGGCAAATGGGTCCTCCGGCATAATGTTAATCCTATTATAAATTTCAGAAAGCAAAATGGCAATATAGTGTAATAATAACCTTTAAACAATTTGACAAAATGTCATAATATTTACATAAAATCAAAATGCTAAAAATAACATAATCCCAACACCCAACATTAGTTATAGTTATAATTTATTATTAGTTATAATAAATTATAATGGGTTAACATTATGCCCTGTTTTATAGTCATTAAAAAGGATAATTATGGTGACTATGTAAAAATGAAATATTTATGATATGACATTAAATGACAAGAGAGAACACAAAATAGTATGTTTGCTGTATAAAATAAGTGTGTTTCTGGAAGATAAAGAGCAAAAATATACAAACAGTATTTCTATTTCACTGGAGGACTAGGTAATTTTTTCCTTAAAAATTCTTTACACTTGTTATATAGTTTTCTCAAAAATAAAGATAAGAGATTTCAAAACTTAAGTAAGAGACTATCATGCTAATAATTTTCTCAAACAATTTCAGCATGAAACTTTGTCACATTAAATAAGAAAATAGAAAAAGGAAAAAGAAGGCAAAGAACAGTTTGAATTTATAATTTAATAATTCAGAATCCATAACCAGGCCCAAACCATTTCAGCTTCTTCTTTCTGTGATCTCTGTGTAGTTCACAAAAACAACTTTGGCTTCTTCCTAAGAGCTTTAATTTATTGTAAAAAATGAAAATGTAAACAAAAATCTGGGGCTTAGCTTTATATCAGGACTTGATTTGGTTTCTCAGTGGACGAGGTTCAGAGGAAACACGTTTCTGTCACTTGAAAATGATTCGTCTGGTCTTCTACTTTCCAGTAGGAGGGTATAATGTAAACATACATTTATCTATAATCATCTTTGGTTTAAGATATTTTGTACTTTTGAAAATTTTTTTCCTAAAGTACATTGTTTCTCCTTGTTTGGCTAAGTGCTACTCATCCTTTAATTTCAATTTTGAAACTCGCTTCCTTAAAGTGGCATTTTTATGATTGTTTTGTCAAAATTATGACACATCGCAACTCTACTACTGTTATTCAAGCAGTATTCCATTCCTAACACAAATCGTGGTGTATCACTACATATTTATTTGTTTATCATCTGCCTCTATTATGAAAGCAGCCAAAGGGCAGGGACCATATCTGTTTGATTCATACTATGTAAATATATTATTTAATATTCAATGTATTCCATGTTATATATTCACATATGATAAGCAAGTTTCTGATTAGGTTATTTTTCTAGGACACAGCTTTATGTTATTTTTGGGGGGGGTCTTGAAGCTCTTTCAGGACTTTATGAGTAGAAGAAGTTAATTTTATGTTAAAATACAATTATCAGGGAAATATATTCATGAAATGTCACTTTTGCTTGTTATCTTTCTTTTTATCCAGGAGAAATCAATGATTCTGCCAATTATGAGATGTTCTCGTTTCACAACGGAGGTGTAAAAGTTTTATGCAAGTATCCTGAGATTGTCCAGCAATTTAAAATGCAGTTACTGAAAGGGGAGCAAATACTTTGTGATCTCACTAAGACAACGGATAGTGGAAACGCTGTGTCCACTGAGAATCTGAAATTTTGTAAATCTCAGTTGTCCAACAACAGTGTCTCTTTTTTCCTGTATAACTTGGACAGTTCTCATACCAGCTATTACTTCTGCAAACTATCAATCTTTGATCCTCCTCCTTTTCAAGTAGGCATTCTTAAAAGAGAATATTTGCATATTTATGGTAAGACATTGCTTTCATCTTCCAAACTTAAGAATACATACATGTTTTAACAACTTTTCTTGCTAATGAAAACAATTAGACAAATAAGTACCTTTTGTGTTAGAGTTCATTTAGTTGCAGTTGATGGCAATCATTTATGATGAGGATATATAAGGGATGATTTATTATTATTAATTTTATCAGTATTAATAATATATAAGTTATTCACATAGACTGCTGAGTTAGAAATGGGTCATGTTTTCTCTAAAACACCTATACCATTAAAAAGTTAGGAAAAAAATTTAAGACAAATAACCAAAGTCATGGCTTAATAATGGCTATCATCTCTACTTACCTAAGATTTTAGGTTTGGTTTTGTGCTGTGCTTGTGGAATGGAGTGAGATGATTGAAAAATCATAGTTTTATAACATTACTTTTACTACTAACTCTTTTGCAAAAATAAAGGCAGAAAAGCCATTTCTATTAACTACATTTATAAACATACATGTGCATAGTCTTTTAGGTTTTAGTTTCTGGATGCTTGCTGTAATACTGGGATGACGTTAGTTGCCATTTGCTGGATTTCATGATAGTTATAAAGAAAAGCTTCATTTGATTAAATATCTCTTTTAAATTTGATAAAAGAACTTGTGGTTCAGCACTGAAAGAGGAGATTTGATTCTCAGAGTTTTTTTATTAATATGTCTTTTTTTCTAACACAGAATCACAAGTTTGTTGCCTACTGAAATTCTGGTTATACATAGGATGTGCAGCTTTTGCTGTAGTCTGTGTTTTGGGATGCTTATTTACTTTTTGGATTACAAAAAAGGTGAGTAATTTCTATCTTTTCTTGAATCTGCTTTACTGAGGTATATCAGTGATTATTTGTCCATCAAAAGTACACATTGCTCTTGCCAGACAATTTCTTTCCCCCAAGATATACTTACTAATTAAATTAATCACTTGGAACAGAAGTTTATTTATTTATTTGTGTTATAGCGCACATATTCCAAAAAGACTCGACTCAATGGCTTGCAGAGAGATATAGTATTATTATTGTTGTTGTTCAAAAAGATGAAGAAACTGGGGCCAAGAGAAGACTAAAGGTCAGGAGGAAGGTTAAAACATAAAAATAGATGCCTTTGATTTTTAAAAAATTATTACACGTAGGAGGCAAATTTGAATTTAAGCTTCCTAAGAGGACAGAGATGAAACAGTTATAAGTTTCGCTGAACTGCTAAGTTAAAAACAATCGGTGAGAAAGTCTTGTGAAGTGGCAATAGTAGCCGAGAAGGCAATTGCCAGCTTCTTTACAAGATAAGTTATTAGACTCCTTGCTTTTAAAGAAAACTACCAAAAAGCTATTCAGAAAGATAAACAGCAGCAATGATAACAATAAAAATCTCTCTGTGCCAGGGGATATTCTTTTTAGTTTTCACAATACACTTTCTCAATTAAAGAACTTGCACCATTCCACATATTCTAGGAGTATCCTAGTACTCAAGTATATCCACGATGTGGTCATTGGCCAGACAGTGTGTAGCTGTGCCAGACTGGAATTTGAAAGGAGAGATAAAGAGGGAAGAGAATGAGATTGGGCCCCCATCTGCATCTACTGGGGAAGAAGCAATAAAAGCAAAAGTGAGGAGGGAAGTTCAGTAGAAAGCTCTTTTCATGTAAAGCCCTTTCATATTGTTCTCCTACTTAGCCTAAAGCCAGGTACCTACATCACATTTATATGCTTTTGTCATATTCCGCCTCAACAAAGAATATGAAATAGTCAAAAAACAAAGATGGAGATGGGTGAGTGACAAACCACGTTTCTGGCTTTTCCTTTCAGAAGTATCAATCCAATGTTCATGACCCTAATAGTGAATACATGTTCATGGCAGCAGTGAAGACAGCCAAAAAACCTACACTCACAGGTACAGGGATTTGGGGAGGGAAGAGGGTACTTCTGGTTAAGCCTAGAATTTTAATTTTTTGTTTTCAGGCCTCATTTTAGTACTTTCTGTGAAAATCTGGATTTTTCACTTTAACTGTGTTTATACTTTTTGCAATATATTGAAAACAGACAATATGCTTATAAACCACGATCGAAAATAAACAAACAAAAAGTGTATAAGCCACGATTGTACCAAAGTGATTTTCCAATTCATATTTCAAAAACTGGGCTGATTCTAAGTCTTCCTTGTTGAAACGTTCAGTAAGTCATTTGATCAGAATTTACTGAATATCAGTTAAGTGCAAGTTACTGAGTCAGGTACTGTGGGAGCTACACAGTTGTGTGGGAATTTAGAACTGAGAGCAGGAAGAGAGACCCAGGCTGGTGCTACCAGGGGGAAAAAGGAGAAATTGGTGAAGATATTCACTAATTTTGATGGAAAGAGTATGCAAGTTGAGAGAACTTGGACGGCTCAGAAGTCTCAGTTAGGTGAGACTTTGACCTTTACTGTTGAGTGTTAGACCTGAGTGCTGTCAAGTGTGAGAAGCGCTCAGAACGTTTGAAGTATACATTATGGAAAATGTGTATGTTTTATGCCTTTGAGGTTGGAATGATGTGACAAGCAAAGCCACAGCATTTTTGCCACCCCTCGGTGGTCAAGAGACACACACAGCTTGTGTTGTCATGGGATTATAGCTTGGGAAGGGAGCTTAGAGGTCTCCTTTAGTTCACGTCCTCATTTTCTGGATGACAGAAACTGATGCCTAGAGTGTTCAGTGACTCTTCTGGTTCCCCCAACAGTCAACACCACAGCTTTGACACTAGTAAAGAGCTTATCTATTGTTGCTCTGCTATTGAAAAAATATACTTTCTGTCACTTTCTGCTCATGAGAATAGGGTCTGTCTTAGTTGGGATTGCCACAAGCAGAGCCAGAGATAAGGACTTAGGTGCAAGTATTAATAGTTGATCTGGGAGGTGATCCCGGAAGAAGGGATGAGGGGGCAGGGAGAATGAGACCACAAGGAGGAAGAGCAAACGAAGGGTGCAGGACCCTCAGCTATAGGCCACAGGGGCCTGATTTCATCGGAGTGTGCAGACGCCTCCCAGAAGGACGGCAAGCGGGGCATTTATCCACTGGCTCCAGCCCCACTGGTGTGGGGTTGCCTGCAGAGAGCATTAACTCTGCCTCGTCCCTGAGCTGTGCCCTGTGCTTGGGGAGAGGCTGCTCTCTAGTTCTCAGAGAAAGGCTGGAGGCAGAAAAGCAAGAGATGAGAGATGCATGGTGGTCTGTTGTGCTGGAACAGCAGCAGCAGCTGGAATCAGAGGTGGGTGGTTTCACAGTGAGTTCAGATAACAGCTGCTGTAGGAGTCGAGAGTGGGCCGTGTAAAACTTCATGGAAAATGTGGAACTAGTACTGAGTCTTGAAGCATTAAGGTGAGCTTGGATGGGGTGTGTGTGTGTGTGTGTGTGTGTGTGTGTGTGTGCACGTGTGCATGTGTGCGCATGAGAGGCAAAGGAAGGGGGAAAGCTTGTTGAAGGGAATTGGCACATGGAGAGCTTTTAAAGAATTTATGCTAAATTTTTGTTACAGATGTGACTCCATAATCTGGAACTCTCTGGCACCCAGGTATGAACTACGTTTGCCAGTTTTCCCTAACCTGAAGTACAAGACTCCCTCATTTCCTGGACCACAGAGAGTCTGACTTGATTTGACCACATACATCTCCTGATGGTGTTTTGTTCATTCTGGACCAGTGACTGTATCAGTCAAAAGGGATTTTAATAGACTGCCTTGGTACTGCTGAGTTCTCTCAAAACAAACACCCTCTTGCAACTAGCCGTATAGACAGCCCAGCTCCTGTGCGCTCAACAAATAGACCTCACTGGGATGGAATCTCTGTCTCCACATCTGCTCTTAGCAATGCTCACAGCCAGCAAAACAAACACATCTACAAAAACTTTTAAAAGATGCCTAGGGTACTGAATCTGCAAAGCAAATGAGCAGCCCAGGGCCAGCATCTGCCTGCGTTTCACTAACAGACTACCTCTTCTTACTGTGGGGATAGAGCACTCTTCTTTTAATCAGACAGTAGAGGGACCCACTTCAGAGCTGTAACTATTTTATTTCTGAGATGTCCATGTGTCCTAATACAAGTACATACACAGCACTCTTCTCCAGTTTCTGAACCCCACTTGACCAATCCACCAAACGTTTAGATGTTTTCTCTTGCCATCATCCTTTTAAAAATACTACGACATGACTACCTGACAGCCTGACAGCCACCTTGAATACGGAGCTATGTCTACAGTTTTCCTCTGCTTCTCACTCTTTCTGTGTGTGTGTGTATAAACAAAATATATATACACATATATAAAATATATATACACGCATATATATATAAAATTGATGATGAATGTATTTGCCTGTATTCTCCTTGCAAGAATATTTTTGCTCCAGAAAGACATCTTATTTCCCCAGATTCAGTTAAAATGGTTTACTTCGTTGACATTAGTCGTAGGAAACATTGCCCAGAGAATCAAAAGCAACTTCATTTTATTATCCTGTTTTCTACCATTGTCTGTGTTTTCATGGTACTATTAATTACAAGTTAGGCTGTTTTTGTAGATTATATTAAAATTGCAAGCAAAACCATCTTTAATTGGTAAGCATTCTCCTGGGGTAGAGCGAATGATCCATTTAACCCAAAAACTGCAGGTACTATAGGTTGCTGCCAAATGATGGCCGTGCTGCCCCTGGGCTTGCAGGTCAAAATGGTCCCCATCAGCCTGGAGCAGCCCTCCAGCCCTCGGTGGAATTCCAAGGATTGAGAGACTCCCCTGGGCCAGAGACCACCAGGTGCTCTTGCCCCCAGAGGCTGAAGTCACCTTGGGCACCACAGTGGCTCCACCTGCATTTTGCCCTGCAGGATCTGGGAAGAAGCACACACAAGTCAGGGTACAATTCCCTCTCCTAGAAACCATCCAGCCTGGAAACTGGCCCTGGCCCTTCAACATGGTCCTCTTTAGAATATAATTTGTCTAGAAATGTTCTTAAATACCTGTAATGTGATTATGCTTAGCTGGAATATTTTCCCTACTTCCTGTCTGCATGCTCGAGGCTTTTGAAGCTGTCAGTGTGTATGCAGCACCATTTTGAACTTTAGGTAAAATGGGGTTATTTAGTAGTTTTAAAATTTGTAGTTGCCTGCTTATAGTTTACTTTACAAGTGAGACCTGATGTGTCATTATGCATACTTATATTATCTTAAGCATGTGTAATGCTGTATGTGTACAGTACAGTACTGAACTTGTAATTTGAATCAAGTATAGTGTTGTTTTTGGCTGACTTGGACAACCTGGCTGGCTTTGTAGGGGTGTTTCATGAGTTGTTTGCAGCTTTCTGTGTGGGGGATTGGGTGCGGGGAGGACAGCCTGCATGGTGGCCTGCCTGGCCTGGTTGTCCAAGCTGTGCCTTAAAGCATCCTCATTCCCAGCACTGTACATTTCAAAGTGAATTGTTAAGAACAAAATTTCCATGAAATAAAATCTAGTTTTAAGAGGAGCCACTTATCAAATAGAATTTAGTAGTAGTAAGAAGCTAGAGAATAAACATTTGATATTCAGTAACTGAAAATATCTCACTGTGTGTTTTTTCGGGGGGTTGGGTGGGGTGGGACAGGGAACTGATTACCTTAGCTAGGACTTCAAATTTGACCTTGTTCTTAAAGATAGTTACATTGCTTGGAGCAGTTGCTTTTTTTCATTTTCTTTTTAAATTTTGAAATGACCACAACTTATAAAACAGTTGGAAGCACAAGAAAAGGACTCTTCTCTTCTTGAGTAAGTTTCTGACTTAATGTCCTATCACTCCTGAGTAGTATGTATTTGCTACAACCAAGAACACTGTCCTCTATAACTATAATATGGCCAATGACATCAGAAAATTACCATTGATAACGTTGCTAGCGTCCAGTGCTCAGACTGCATGCAGGATTTTCCAGCTGTCTTCATGACGTGTTTCATAGCCCAAGATTCAGGATCTTCCTTTGCATTAGTCGCCACGTCTCTGTTGCGTGCTCCAGTCTGGACAGTTCCTCAGTCTAGATGTCATGGACTCCACATTTTTGAAGATTACAAGCAATTATTTAGTAGAACGTCTCTTGTGTGGGTCAGTCCGATGTTTCTTCATGATTAAAAGCTGGTTCTTCTTCTTGGGCAGAAATAACACAGAAGTGACCCTGTGCTCTTTCCATCTCAATCCTATCAGGCACTCACAATTTTGCTTTGTTACATTACTGATAATGTTCACTTTAATCGCTTGACTAAGGTAGTGTCTGTCAAGCTTCTACACTGGAAAGTAACTATTCCTCTTTATAGTTAATAAATATTTTGTGGGAAAGTGCTTTGAAAATATAAATCTTATGTTCCTCATCAAAATTTCAATTTATTGATTTGTTTATATCTGCATGACATCATGGTGTCCTATTTTATTCAATGGATAACATTTGGTTACTATTATTATTCTGTTTTGATACTGAAATTGACCCAACCTTGCCCAGTGGGAGACCATTCTTGCCTTGTGTCCTTCTGTTGTGTCCCCATCATTTGTTCAGCACTTCCCTGCTTTCTGGAATGAGATATTCCAGCCTTAGCTGGAGCTTCCCCTGTCCCAGCACCAGGATCAGCTGCTTTTCTAAGGAGCCCTGGTTTCTCTGAGTGGAAGGCGGTTTTAGAAGCCCAGATCTAGGCACTAGTTATGCTCATTGCTGTTGCGATTTCCAACAGTGGACAGAGCTGGAGAGCTGTATCTATCCAGACAGATAGATATGCGTATAAATATAAATACAGATGTGTGTATGCATATATGTGTATGTTGTATACAAATGTATATTTATATATAATATGTATGCATACATATACACATTTAAATATCTGTCTATAAATCAATGAGTTCACACCCATGCCATTAATTCCAGTACAACATTACAGGGAGATTCATTCTAGATTTATTCCTTTATTTGTCCTTCTTCTGACAGTGAGAAACCTGGGTCTTCTATCCTTAACATATTGATTTATTTGATCAATCCCCCAGTATAATATCTATCTCCTGTCTCCTTCCTCCCCCCCCCACCCCACACCCATGTGGTACCCTCCTCTCTCTGCTTGGGTTCTGACTCTTCATTCCAGGCTGCCCAATTCTCTGTTACTCTTTTGCCCAGGTTGGGTTCTCCCACCCCACGGGTAGCCTTTTCACGCTGTTTGGGTTCTAAAACCCCAGGCTGGGTCATTCTGCCATGGGGATGCCCTCCTTACCCTGCTTGGGCTCTGACCTCTGCCCAGCCCCAGTGGATCCCTTGGCCTAGGGTGGGTAACCCCGTGGCCTATGCTTTACCCCACAGAGTTAGCCCCCAGACTTTGCCTGTGTTGATAAGTTCCAGATGCCCACAGTGATACCTGGCTTGATGCACTTTATTGGTAGAGTTCCTTCCCTGTCTTACCTCCCCACTTCCCTGCTGTCACATAAACTACTTAACCTGGAATCCTTTCTCAGCGTCTGTTTCCCAAGAAGCTCAGAGTAAGACACCTCCTTTGCCCTCTCTGGGCCTAGGGGAAGTAAAGGGTTCTCCACTGTGGGTAGGCCCTGGTGCTTTATCCACCTTGTTTATTCTTTGACTCCTTCCACACTTGTGGTAACAGTTCCTTCATTAGCCCTCCTCCCTTAACGTTTTAAACTACCGTCTATTTCTGTGGAGAGCCTGACCAAATCACACCAAAACTGTGGCCTGTTCCTCCTGCTCCATCCCTTTCTACACCTAGGACCCTGGGACATGGAGTCCTCCTAGCGTCTGACCTTCTTTAGAAGCATCAGCTAGAATTCTGATAAATAATATTCTCTACCTTGTTATGTCTTTTTCTTTGTTAAGTTCACATCCTTCTCTTTTTCCTTTGTGTGATGCAAGTCCTCCTTCCACTTCCACTCTTCTCCATTTTTTTTCTTTTTCACTGGGTGCCTAAGATTTCTCCTCCTGCCACAGAAGACAGGCTGTGCTCAGCCTAGTTGCTAGTCAACCTTTGTTCAATGAAAACGAGGAACTGAGATTTGAAATTTTCTAGGAGGATGAATGTATGTATCATCATCAACGTTTAGTCCTATCCTTTGGGGTCTGTGTGCTCAGTGAGATGAAGAAGATGGTGAATTCACCAAGTCTTTTCCACAAAAAGGCAAGCTGTGCTTGGATATTTTTCACTTTATGCCATATTTTATTTCTCTCTACCTGATTGGTTAGTGTTTATGAATTCAGTGTATGAATCTTAATTATTCACCTCCCCACCATATGTTCTGTCTAAGGCAGTGAGACAGTCTGTCATCGAATCTATAAATAATCCCTAATTCCAGCCTTTGTGGACTCTCACTTTCTCTGACTTTCCAAATCTAAACATTCTGTGTCATTTCAGGGACCTGCTCCAACCATGACTAAAAGTCATTCTTTTCCTCTTAGTTTCCCTAACCTAGTGATTCCTATGAATTTCTTCATTTTCCAGAAGCTAGAAGCTGTGGTCAGGCAGGTTCACTGAAAGCCTGATCTCTGAGGGTAGAGTTGGGTACCGTGGGTGTTTGGCACCGACCTCTTTTCTCCTTAAGAAAGGTTATCCATTGAGGCAGGTTGAAAACTAATTTCTAGCCTAATGGAATCTAAATATGGTTCTTTGACAAAAACACTGAATCCTAAAGTGTGACTTCTCCTTAGTAAGGTCTCTTTCTGTTCTGTTCTTCTGACTTTCTGGAGATAGTCCAGAATGATTGCAGCTGACATCTAATGAATGTAGGACTCTTTTCCATCATTTCCCCAATGGTTTGGAGTCATGGTGAAAATGCCCTTTTGAGGCTGAATACTCATCTGAAGTCCACAATGGCCCATAAATTCTAACAAAATCCCCAGTATAAAATCTGGGTACCTCCGAGTCCACTTGGATTTACATTCAAAGAAATGATGTTCTATCAAAAATAAGTTTTAACTGAAAAATATATTTTTTCCTAGTCTTTTGAGAACATGCCAAAATAGGAATAGGTTTCATGTTGAAAGCACAGCAAAATTTCATTAAAAAAATCTTCATCTCATTACCCATTATCAATACATGGAGGTAGCCCCTCCTTCTTTGTCTTCTCCTAAATCCTTCTTTAGGTGGTCTGTACACCTCTTTCATCTCCTCCCCACATTTTTTTCCTTGAAGCAGCTGATAAAACAGCTCACTCTCTCTCGTCTTCATCATGTTGTCCCTGTATTGGTTTCTTATGGCTGATGTAACAAATTACTACAAACTTGATGGCTTAAATTCTCTTACAATCCTGGAGGCCAGGAGCCCAAAATCAGTTTCACTGGGCTAAAGTCAGGGTGTTGGCAGGGCTGTTTCTTCTTGAGGCTCCAGAAAAGAATCCATTATCTTGTCTTTTCCACCTTCTGGTGGCCATATCACTCCAATCTCTGCTTCCATAGTCATGTTGCTTTTTGGTCTTCTCTAGTTAAATCTCCCTCTGCCTTCCTCTTGTAAGGACATATGCGATTACATTCAAAGTCCATCAACTAATCTAGGATGATATTTCCATTCAAGATCCTTAACTAATCACATCTGCAAAGTCCCTTTTGCCATATAAGGTAATGTGCAGGTTCCAGGGACTAGGACCTGGATGTGTTTTGGGGGCCATTAGTCAGCCTACCACAGTCGCCTAACAAGGCTTTCTCTAAATGTCTTCCTCCCATCCTCCTCACACATTTGTGCTCCCGATATACACACTTATTCTGCTAGAACATCCCTGGGAAGCATTGCTGTCCTCACCATGTATTTGACTTTTAGCAAATAACATTGTCTACCACATTACACCTTGAGTTTCACAAGACAGTAACCTAGAGACTGATGCTTTTTTTGGAATCTCCTGTGAACCCTTCCTTCCACTCCCAGCCTGGGTTTCTATTCTTAGGATTCCCCATCTGCTTCTCTAAGTCTCTTGTTCTGAGACTCTACACCCTTTCTTGAGAAAGCTCCAGTGATTATCTTTCTTAGAGTCTTTCCCTGCACAAAGGGCCATAGTCTGAGTGCCATAGTGCTGAGCAGAGCTTCAGACTCCAGCCCACTGGGCAGCTGAAGCTCATTACTCTTAGCGGGCACTGGGGTGGAGGGAGGACAGGGAGTATGGGTTTCAGTCCCATGGGTAGTGATGAACTAAACTCCTTCACTTCTAGTTTCCTTTTCATTATTTCCAACAACAGGAGCTGTAGACGCATTGTTTTCTTTGCTAGCTAGTCTATTAAAGTAAGCACACTCCTGAAGAATAAACTATGTTTGAGAATCAGCACAGTCTGAACCATGTTAAGAAAAGACTCACTTGCCTCACTTAGCCAGGAGCCTGCCCTGCCCTTGGTGTCATTGGGTCCCCATCAATGTGAAATAAAGTTTTTTTCCTTGCTTTTTCTGGAAGAGACTGCCAAAATCCTAAAAGAAGTTGACATTAGCTTTTAATGCTTTTTGACTTTATTAATGTGGGGAGCAAGCTAGACGGAATTAAATTATTTTGGGTCAGAGTTTCCCCTCTAATGGAAATCAGGGTGGGTGTCTTCTATTTTCCTCCATCCCATGGTATATATTAAATGCTTTGGTGTCTGAATTTATTTCCTAGCAACAGTCAAGAGAAATGGCTAGTTCTGGGAAGTACTCCTCTTTTAACTTAAAGAAACTCACGGAATGAACATGAGAAATATGGGAAACATCGACTGTCTTCCAGTTGAAGCTTGGATCCAGTCTAACATTTCCGAAACCAGGCTTTAAGAGTAAATCCTATTGGTATGTGAGGATCAAATTAGAATAATCAAAATAAGTTCCCACTCTTCTCTTCCCTAACCCCACTCTCTTACCCTATAGAAATAATTATGCAGAATTCTAGATTTCAAGAAAAATGTTACAGAAATCTGACTGTCCAAATTTCAACTATCTAGAATAATCAGCTACCTACCCATGAGGAAGGCAAAGTATGAGACATCGAATCTGATCACAAGGAAAAGTGTTTGTAAAGCTCAGCAGAACAGAGGCTTTCCAAGGATCCCCAGTCCAATTTCATAGATGGCCCATAGAAGTGAAATGACATACCTGTGGTTACATTCCTAGTGAGTGTCAGAAGCAGAACAGAAACTATTGCTTATCTCTTCCTGTTCTTCCTTTATTGTACCCAATCCAACTTCACATACCCTATGCCCTCTCCCCAAATATCCATTCTCCTCTCTTGTCTCCTGTCCTCCTTCACCCACAGGGGGAGGCTGTAAAGAGGGAGCCAGGGAGAGTTTCTGGGTAGGCAGCCAGTGGAGGCAGCCAGCTGTGGGAGAAGCTTCTCCCTCTTTACCAAGGCTCACCCCACCTCCCAGCCTGTCAGCTCTGCAGGGCCGATGTTCTCCCAACTCCCCACTCTGCCCCAACCCAAGAGACACTGGCATAACCCCCTTCCTTATCCCAGTTCTTGCCACACTTGGGAAGTGGGTCAAGAGCTGTTTCTTAAATGAAAGGGTCCATGAGAGTGAGGACTAGATCCTCGAGTTCTGAGACTCAGATCCTATCCTTTTACTCCCTACTAAATTCCTTTAGTTTATTTGCAGCTCATTGTTTTTGCTAAGGCCTAAGAGTTATGCAATTATCATCATCACTCAAGCAAGAAATAGCATGCCAGCACTAACCCTCATCCTAGGGTTTCTTCTGGTAAGCATTCTAAGTAAGAGAAGCAGCTTCTGTCAGACAATGAAATTTCAGAGACCTTCTTCAACCTTATCAGAATCTACATTTTACTCTGACACCACAACTCCAGCAGGTATGGTCTGCTTATCTAACCATCCATCGTAATATAACCCATCTTCGGGCTCTGGGCCTGCCACTGGTTTGGATTGGCTCCTGGTCCAGGTGGAAATGCATAAAAGGTTCTCATGTGGCATGATTACTTCTGTTTTACTATTTATTGACAACTGTTGCTTCATGTCTGCATGCTTGTACTTCACCTGTGGATGAAATATTCTGAGTCAGTCTGGATAACTGAAAGATACAGGTGAAGATGAATGTTAGATATGTAGGAACAAATGGGAAGAAGACAGAGACCAGTCAGTGTACAGTTTGGACAGACCAGGCTTGAGGCAACAAATATAATACAGAAATGGGTAACATGAGTCTAAGATAATCAAGAGTCTAGGTGATCAATGGGAGACTCTTAACATATATTCAAACAGGAAGGAAATGTATATGTTATCCAGTCTAGTCTAACCTCCTAATCAATGTCAGAGTTGTCTCTATAGAAATCCTGAAAGAGAGTCATTCAGCTTTTGCTTGAGCACAGTTAGTGACTTACATGTGGACTCATTCCACTTTGTAACAACTTCAAATGTTGGGAACCTCTTCATTATGTTGAGCTGAAGTTTGTTTCCTCGTAATATTATTCTTTGGTTCTAATTCTCCTTGTTGAGTAACACAAAATAAACCTTCCTCCATATGATAGACTATATATCTTTTCTTCCTTACTCGTTCCTTGCATTTCCTTATTTATTCAAGGAAAAAATTAAGTCTACTGTGTGCCAGGCACTCTATGAGGTACCATAAGGAATAAAAGAAAGAGTAAATCTTTCTTTGTGCCTTCAAGGAACCATAATTTAGTAGAGATAAAATAGACAATATAGAACATAATAAGTACCAACCAGATGAAAATTTAGTGTTACAGTATTGACAGGCTGGGAGATACAAGAGAAATGGTAATCGTTAATTAATAAGCCATATGTGAATTGAGTCTTAAAGGGTGAGTAGGACTTTGACAGGTGGAAGGGTAGTATCGGTGTATATGTATGTTGAAGGGATATTCCAGGTGGAGGAGAGTAGGAAGGAAAAATTATCCCACTTTCCTATTTTATGTGTAGGAAACTCTACTACTGTAATGTTCCTTTGACCAACATATTACTTACTTTTTCTTAACTGAATGATATGTGACAGCCATTGCGTTATTTTTTTCAGCAAAGTAATACATGAAGGTTGAGGCCCTTGATACGGAAGTTTTAATAAGCATGAGCCATGAGAAATCCTCAATTCTGTCAGAGCTGTTAATTGAAGCAAGTATTTATACTCTCAGAATTTGTAAGACAAGGGTCCTCACAAATACCAGCTTTGTTGGGGATCTTAGCAAATTCCAGGAGCTTCAGCTGACCGTTAACTGCTCAGGTACAGATTGGCATGCAATGACATGTAAGACTGAAGTGAGAATGATATTATTTTAGGAACTGGTAGGTGAATCAACATTTGTGGTTTTTACCATATTTCTTAGCTGGGCCTTCCAGCTGCAGATTAGGACTAAATAAAAAGGGCAGCTGCAGTAGGCAAAATAATGCCCCCCCCAAAGAGGTCCACCTTCTAATGTCTGGAACCTGTAAGTACGTTACCTTACATGGCAAGAAGGACTTTGCGGATGTGATTAAGTTAAGGATCTTGAGTTTAACCTGGATCATCTGAGTGGCCCCAGTGTCATCGCAAGGTCCTTATAAGGGAAAGGAGGAGACAGGAGAGTCAAGAAAGGAGGTGTCACCTTGGACTGATGTGATTGCTGGAAGGGGGCCATGAGCCAAGTTATGCAGACGTTTAGAAACTGGAAAAGGCAAGGAAATGGATTGACCCCTAGAGCCCTTGGAAGAAATGTAGCTTAATTTTAGCCCAGTGAGACCCACTTCTGACTTCTACCTTCTAGAGCTAAGAGTTAACAGATCTCTGTTATTTTAAGCCACCAAGTTTATGATAATTCGTTACAGCAGCAATAGGAAACTAATATAGCAACTAGGGTTCCTCGTGCCAGAAAAAGTTAGTA
>RJWJ010013589.1:0-39584 GCA_004363605.1 Indri indri | reverse complement strand
GTGTTTAACTTTTTGTTTTCACAATACCATCTAACATTTTGCCTTACAGAATGTGAAATGCTGCCAGCATGTGTTGTGAACACTCCCCCACTGATTTTGTTCATGAAAAGAAGAGGTCAGTTTTGATGGTTTTGCAAGAGAACTATTAGTCCCATGTTAAATACAAAGAAAAGCACAGAAATATGTGGATGTAAATATGGTAGGCTTATCTCTTCCTGCAGTATCACCAACAAAAGTGGTACTTGTGACTTCTGATAGCAGCAGTTGTTCTTAGTTTCTGTTATGTTGCTTTATTTGAGGACTGGATAAAATATTGAAGTGGATGATGAAGTTATATGTCACTACTGATAGGGTATAACCCAAGTAATAAACAACAGACATTTATAAGAAACAGATCACAGTAGAGACACCAGACAGCCTTCAATTGCAAAACAACAGCACACAAAAAAGAGAATTTGATTAACTGAATTTATTCAGATGTTATAGGGCCTGGTTATGTATCAAGGAGGGAAATTTCAAAGATGTTCTCTCAAGAATACTGTGAGAAGAATACACAGATTGGCTAATAATTAAATGTATGATTTTGTAGAAGTTCCATAGTGATGAACTCATGCTATTAATACCAAAGAAGAGAGGATAAATTGCCCTACGATTATAGCTAACATAGTTGCAGCAAAGAACTGCGTAGAGAGCAACATATAGCTAACAAATACCACATTGGAGGCCTTGGTGAGGGGGGAATATTAATATCTGATAGGAGTCAGTTGAAATAAATGAAAAAGGCTTCTCTGCAAAGGGTTGAGTATTGCTCAGTACAAGTGTTTGAGAACAAAGTGCTGGTTTAAAGATTAATGAGATGGGAAAGAATCTGAAGCCATTAATGGATAGGAAATTAGTAGTTTGCTCCACAATGTCAGTTAATCATCAAACATCCCTATCTCTGGAGTGGTCCCAAGAGAAGGAAGGTTTTCGATAACCCTGAAAATAAACAAAATATCTGTGTGCAAAAAATTAAAAAAAAAATCTGCGTACAAAGCAAGGTTTAAGGAAATCAGGGCTGGTCTAAGGAGGCAGGCCCTGCCCCTTTCCAGTCTTCAACAGCTATGTGTGCATGAGAGATGCAGACCCAAGGACATCTTTCACTTTGTTTTTGGTTGTTTTTCATAAAAACTAAATTTTCATCTTCTGGCTTTGTCACCAGGGCTTTGTAACAAAGAAAACATAGTATAAAGTTGAGACCATGTAAACTGAAACAAATATTAGGTTAAGTCTTGTCAAGTACCTTTACCTGTATTTGCAATAATGACAGTTATCTTTAAATTATTGCTGCATTCAGACTAAGGGAATGAAAACTTTGAGTTAAGAAAAACAACACAAAACAAAAAATATTGATTTGAAATATGGAAGATGGAAGCACAGCGAAAGGTATTGTTAGGACAGGTGTGTCTTGTTGATGTTGATCTGTTTTATCTGTTTTGTTTTGCTCATTTCCAACTGTCTTTTTGGCTATCACTGATAATTTTGATTTACTCATTCAAAAGCATGTGTGTACTAGGTCGTGGTGATAATGACAGTAATCAGGGAAGACGTGCCCTTGCCTCACAGAGTAGACAGTTCAGCAATTAGCTGCCTAATTCAGCAAGCAATTGTATGATAAAGTATGATGAGCATTATGACAATGAAAGCAGAGGGGACAAGGAAACACTTGGCAAAGAAATCCACCCCAGTCTAGAAGATTTCTGATCAAGATACCTCCCTAAGCAAGAAGCATTTAAGTTGAAATTTAAAAAAGAAATGACAGTTAGCCAACTATCTGTAATAGACACTGAAATTTAAGTTGAATTACTTATTAAGCCCATAAAAATTAATTTCTTGATAATTTTGGGTGGCGTTTTTATGGCATATGATTTTAGCAATTATTATTCAGTTTATTTATCAACTGCAAGCACCTTGGTTTGGGTAACCACAGAGTGGGTAGCCAAATTGCTATTCACTGAAAGAAAAACTTCCTTCTGATCATTTTTTGCTTTGTTTTTTCTCTCAAAATTTATTGGGATATAATTTATATACCATAAAATTCACCATTTTAAAGCATAAAACTTTGCGTTTTTAGTATATTCACAAGGTTGTGTGATCATTATCACTATCTAACTCCAGAACATTGTCATCATCCAGAAGAGAAACCACATACCCAGTAGCAGTCATTGCCCATTCTGTCTTCCCCCAGTCCCTGGTGACCACTAATCAAATCTCTATCTCTAAACGTTTGCCTATTCTAGATATTTCATATAAATGGACTCTTACAATATGTGATCTTTTGTGATTGGATTTTTCTGCTTGCCATAGTTTTCAACATTGACTCATATTCCAGCATGGACCAGTCCTCTGCTCCTTTACATGGCCAAATTATATTCCATTGTATAGATATACCATATTTTGTATATTTATTCATCAGTAGATGTATGTTGAAGCGGTTTCCACATTTTAGCTATTGTGTATGATGCTGCCATGATCATTTGTGTATAAAGTAGTGTTTCGACATATGCCTTCATTTCTCTTGGGTTTATAGCTAGGAATGGAATTGCTAGGTCATATGATATAACTCTGTGACCATCTTTTTGAGGTACTGCAGACTGTCTTCCAAAATGGCTACATCGATTTACATTCCTATCAGCAATGCTTTCCTTTCTTTTCATAGACCCCAGAGGAACTGGAGGATGTTTCTGACCTTGAAGAGGATCACGAGGTCCGTAGTCACACCAGTGTTCAGACGGAAGGGAAAACCGACAGGGTATGTCACCTCCCTGGAGGGAGAGCTATGTGCTGTGCTGTTGAGGGCTGCACCCTCTCCTTGTCAATCTAGACAGCTTCTCATGGGTGGGACTCCCGGATCTGGAGCTGGTTTTGTGACACACAGGGAGAGAAGCCTTAGAATTCAGGGGAATTAGCATGAGGGGAATTATTTCCTCTATCTCGAGAGCTCACAGTGAGGCCATTTCAGGTCAGGTCGTGAATCACTCCATACTGCTCTTGATCTTTATAGGAGTCATGGGAATATAAAAGTGAAATATGTACATGTTTGCTTAGAGTAGAAAAGAAAAACCAAGAAGTTGTAAATACAGTCTGAAATTCTAGAGGGAAAACTCTTAAGTCAATACTTCCCTACTTTTCTTCCTTTCTGCAATAACTTCTTCTGTACCTACCCCGAACACCCGCCTCCCCCCAACAGACACACAAAAAATATATACAATACCAAAGATATTAATCCCAATTTCTGAATTACTCTGAGATACTGTACTTCACTTTACTCACATCCAAAGCATGGGAATCTGAAAGTTTGCCATACTAGCCACTTATAGCTTGCACTTGCAGACCAGATTACAGAATTTGGATCTGATATCCAGGTAGTATAGCCTAGTGGCTAAGACTGTCTAGGAATTGCATCTGAATCGGCTATTTCCTGCTGTGTTACTTGGGAAAGTCAATTAGCTTTTCTCTTCCTTCATTTGTAAAATTAAGACACTAATAGTATCCTCTGTATGAGAATTACCGTAGGAATTATCTGAGTTGATTTGATTAACAGGGCACTTAAACAGTGCCTAGTTCATAGTAAGTTTTGAGAACTATTGATTATTATTTATTATAATAACAGCAATAGTATGATTATGATAATCATTATTGCTATTATTATTATATTAGTTAAATTCAGTGATGTAAAATTTAGAGATGGGAGCAAATTGTTAATATTTCCCTCTGTGTCCTGGTCACTCATGGGCCTATCTGATGTGGACACAATTTTATACAGAAAGGATATATAAAAATGTAGCCTTATTAGTTATGCAGTCTCCTCAGAAGCATTTCAATCGAGGACCTGTTTGGTAAACTCTATGTCACAAATGCATGTCAGTGCACATTACCTTAAATAAAAATATTAATATTTCTTAAATGTTTTGACATACTGTTGTACTCTATGATTTCTGGAAATGGATTTGAAACAAATTTGTTTGATTGCCTTTTTATAATCCCACAACATGTTATGTAAAAATATTTTGTTTCTATTTATCTATCTTCACATATGTGAAATGAATGTAAAAAAAAGCCATCTTATCACAGCCTTACTATCTTTTATTAACACTAATTACCTTGCATTTATATATATATATATTTTACAGTTTACCGAGTATTTTCTCATTTACTATAAACTACAGAAAATATGGTGAGCTATAATAAGAAAAAAGATAAATTTAGGGAAGTCCCATGTTTTCAGATATTCAGATGGCCTAGAACTAATAATTTTTGGCTACAAAACCCTATGTTTTGTTAGAAATGTTATTTTTCTCCAAGTTTGATAATAGGAACCTTCCATGTTTATCTTTTGGTTGAGGAAAATGTTCTACAAATAGACACCATTATAACATAGCCAGATAGCTAGTATTTAGTAATATTAAATATATTGGGTGATACCACTTTCTTGAGTTTCCATTTCTTGCTGTTTTGGGGGGTTATTTGTCAGTCTTCTAGAAGCCAGTTTGTGTTGGAAATTATCTAGGTTCACACAGCATCAGGATTTAGTTTCCTTCAAAGCTAGTTGTCATCATTGGTATGAAATTTAAACCTTACAAACAGCAATGGAATTGGAAATACATTTTGCTACAGCTAAGCTTTTCTCACGGCTCATGCTTTCTGTGCAGTGAGTGGTTCAGTCAGGCTGATGCTGAGGCACGGGAGGTGAAGGGTAGGTGTTAGCTTACAAAGTAATTGATGGGAGGAAATTTTATTAAAATTATGGTACTTTTTAGAATGCTAAGATTAGGATAACTATGCCTGGGCTCTCATTATGGCTCATCAAATGCAGATAATGAAGCCTCGGTTAAGACCCTTAAAACCTAAGAACTTCAAATTTCTTCATCTGAAAATTAGGCGAATAATACTGTGTGTCCTCACAGCATAATTGGTAAGTTCATATAAGATAAGACATATGGGAGTGTTTTATAAACTTTAAAACTATATGATAAGAAGGTAAAGTTCTTATTACTACTGTTTTTGTTTGTACTTTTGTTCTTGGTCTGGATTACAGACCAGCTAGATGACCTCCTGCCCATCACAGTATATAAAATTGATAATCTCCATGGTTCTGGATCTTAAGAATCTTTCAGGGAAGGCACTGCCTCTAGATTTGTGGAAATCACCCTGAAACTACTCTGTATTCTAGATTTGTGTTCCACTGTATGCAGTTCTCTGATGGTCCATTTCATTTGGAATGTCCCTGTGTCATAACCTTACCATTGTCTAGTGACACGGTTGATCCCTACCACCAAACCTAATGGAGGCAACATTATATTCAAGATGGCTATTCTCTGCTCTTGTATATCTCCTCTGCATAAATGGCAAGTAACTCAGATTTTATTCAGTTCCCGCCTTGAGACTTCCCTGCTTCTATCATATAGAATCCCTCTGAAAACTGTTCCGTCATTATAATACATACACAACCTTTTGTGAGGCATTAACCCCACACAGAGCAGCTCTTGATCAATACACCCTCATCCATTCCTGGGATGATAATTCTGAAATGCATTTTCCACAAGTCCTCAAAGGGTCCCCAGTGGGATCAAGTAGTAACCAGCTTGATAACAACTCTTTGGATTGATTCTCCCTTCCCAATTCTTCTTTCCGGGCTCTCAGTTCTGTTCATTAATATCTATTTCCAGAATAAACTACCTTCCCTTTCAGGCTCTGCTTTATGGAAGAAAACAAGAAAAGAAAATTATATACATAATTTACTTAAATCTTACATTAACTTTGCTATACAATGAAGCTAAGATCTATGTAATTTGTCTAGAAAGTCGATTATGTTTGCAGACTCAGACCTTTAGTGATTACCACATGTCAGTTCATGTCAGTTCACTTAGGGAATAAAGTTAGTAAAATGAATCCTTTACTAAAAACAACAAACCACCACCTCCAAGACAAACCTGATACATCATCAATGAAATGAGAGAGAGGACAGAGGAAAGGATGCCACAGCTGTCTGAGAAGAAGATATAACGTTTCTTTTAAATTTTAAAGAGGACTTATTTTATATTGTGGACAATTTGACTTCAGTAGCACTCTTTTACTGTATACCTATCTTATGAGTTTGTTACAATATATTCTATTCTCATATCTGAAGTTTATTGAGAAAGATGGCCAAGGAGGATAGCTCAAATTTGTCCCCCACTTAAATCATCTGATCAGAATTAAGATCATATTTGGTGGGTTTTATAATCTCTACCAGACATCTTATATCCCTAATAGTCCCATATTCCTTACAATGTTATAATGCTTTTCATAAGTTCATTCTCATATCCATCTGAGACCTTATCATCACAATCTATTCAGCATTGCTATAATCCATCCATTGGACTGAGTATATCTTTTTGTGCATTGCATAAACAACATCACTTTGAAAAGATACCACGAAATTTTAAAGTAGATTCTTTTGAGTATTATTTGAATACTCATGCCAGGCTCAGTGTGGAATTCCTGGTCACTGTACAAGACAAGTGTCTGGATTCCTTTTTGTTTGCTGCTGTTACTAAGGAATAAATGCCGTTTTGGTTATTGGATTGTGCAGACTCTGCTATATTGAACATGTGCTAGAACCAATTTCAGGCACTGTTTAGTAATAGAGTGACAGTTATTTATTATCATTTTACTTTCCGCATTTCACTCCTAGCAGCTTTGGCTCAACATCATTTATTATTGTTGTGGCAAACGCCACTGGGCATTGTAAAGGTCTATAACTAACATATAATGATTTAGATTCCATGGTCAATGAGAACAAAATATTAAAAGACCAATAGTGCATGCCTTATGAAGTGGCAATGGAACAGCAGTGGAAATTAGTGATTATCTTAATTATTAAACATGAATACTCACTGGACCAATACTGTGGTTATATCCAGTGATCAGGTATTCTGCAATGACACAGGAATTGACTTTATTGTAGGCTCACAGAAGACTCTTCACAGAGATCATTGTTTATTCTGTTCATACTTTCAGCAAGGATAAAATAGGCATCCTTTATCTTAAAAACTCAAATTCAAAAAAAAGACAAAAGAGTTCCGTTAATATAATCAAATTCCTAAACTTATTGATAATAAGATTTTGTAAGTCTTAAAAGCTTCCTAAAAGATTGCACTAAATATAGGCTAAATCATGTTTTCTATTTAAACAGCGCAGTGCCAATTGTCATTTAATACATTATCTTTTATAGAACATTTCCAAATTGGTATCTCATTTAATAAAAACCAGGGAGGTTTTTTTTTTTTTTTCCTTTGATTTTACCAATGAGAGAATTAGACTCAAAAAACTTAAGTAATTTATGCACGTCATGTTGACTGGGACCAAATCCCAGGTCTTCTGGCTCTAACCACACTCTCCTTCCACTACAGCACTCTTGTAAACTTTGGTAGTGTCTCATTGTCTCTTAATATCTCATTGCTCTTCTATTGTTACAGCCAGTATAATAGAGTTGATATTATAATTATTCTACTAGAAAGATGATTTGTGAAACTGAAGACTATAACTCTTAAAGTCAGATTTGTTTAAACTTTACAAATTTCTAAATGTCACAATTCTGTAATTTTCTATCAGTAACAAAATCAGTTTGTTGATTACCATTCAGAAACTACCTACTGATGCCCAGACCCTGACAGTCTCCCTTGGTGGATCACTTTGCCTTGATCAAGTGGAGTATTAGGCAACCAGAGTCATGTGGCAGGGGACCTTGTAGGAGAATTACAAGTTCACAGCATGAAATCCAGAGCAGAGGCAGTTGATCCTCAGTCAGTTTATCTTCACATCGGCCTCTGAGATATTTCAATAAAATAAGAATTCTAATTTCTAGAACTTTTCCCTGATTTATTTTCTGTAATAGTAGCAGTAGAGACTCAGGAAATCATTTTAAGTACCAGTTGGGTGGTAGCTGAAAGTTCCTCAAACCTACCTAGGGAACAGCTGTGGATGTAAAAAGACTCTTAAAATGGATTGGAAGAGAATTTTGGAAATAGAAAGGGAGAGCAAGTGCCTTGCTTTTTCTAGCACTGCTACATAATGTAGAAGTCAAGAGTACACAGAGACTTTGGAATCACATAAACCTTGATTCAAATTTTGGTTCTACCTATACTATTCATATGACCTTGGGAGAGTTATTTTATATTTCTAACTTTCAATTTTCTCATCTGTTCAATTGTGATGATGATAATAATATCTATTTCATGGGTGTTTTTGAAAATTAAATTAGATATATAAAAAATTTAGTTCAGTTCCTAGCAAATAGGAAATGCTCAATAAATTTTGATTTTTATAAAAAGAATTTCATGATAAGTACAGAGTTTTGTGTTTTGGTGTTATGCTTTGACTTCCCATTGGGTAGCTCAGGGATCTTTGTAAATACAAACCCTTTGTCTTCTGATATGGGACTACTTGGTTTTCTGTTTCATGATACCAAACATTTTTGATATCATGGGCACCACTACCAAAAGTATTTTAATTATTTTTTTCCACAAGAATGGGACTAATCAAGAACTTTGTCAAGACAGTCAGAAGAAGGAATCATTAATGTGATTCTTAATAATGCCAAAATGCTCATGTAGGTCTATATTCACATAAATAAGGTAGAACTGAAATATGATGAAAAAAGCAACTCTTGATAGTGGGATAAAACAGAAAAATTGACCCAATAGTTGTCAAGTTCTTGTTTCCTTCAAAATTTATCAAATGCCTGGCCTTGCACTGGGAGTTTTCTTCTTTGTGGAACTTCGGTAGCTTGATGATCCATTGGTTCCCATCTCTCTCAAAATTCTCATAAATTTATATAGAACTTAAATATTTCTAGTTTTCAATTTTTCTAGATGCATAATGGTTAAAAAAAGAAAAGGAAAAAAAAACATCTCATCCTGATATTTATAGAATGCGTGTTTGAGACAGTTTTGCAAGTACTCATTTAAAATCATCTCTTCTTTCTTTACCTCTGTCCAAGAAGGACATATGTTCCCATGATTCTTCCCTCTGCCTATATAGCTTAAAATCCAATCAGGTTCAAAAACTAAATCAAAGATTTTGTTTGTCTCACACAATGTAAACTTTGATCATAGTGAATTGTAGATAGATGAGGGGTGAAAAAGGAAATTCGTTTAACAGTACTGAATTCAGCCAGCCCAGATTTTTATTTGAAGGTGTTTGAAGCTGTGGTTTCTAATTACTGGAATTGAGTTTAATGAGTAGAACATTAAAAACAAAATACTTAAAAATTATAATTCCAACTGGGTACAGTGGCACACGCCTGTAATGCCAGCACTTAAAGAGGCCAACTTGAGAGGATCACTTCAGACCAGGAGTTCAAGACCAGCCTGAGCAACATAGTGAGACGCCATCTCTAAAAAAATATAATTTCAACTATAGTCATTTTACATTTCAGAATGACAAAGTTATGCTGCCTTTTTAAAGATACATTATTCATCATATATACTGATGATCCAATATGACAGAAATTGTAACATGTAGTCTTTGATGACTAAGATTTGTCATATTTAACATTATATTAACTTAACAGTATATAGTTTGTAAACCTGATCTGCCTTAAAGAAAATCTTTTAGGCCATTGAATCTATATAAACTCTATAAATAGGAGTACATTAGGACAGAAATAAGAACAGTTGCCTAGGTTACTGGACACAACCTCAAAATGTCAATAGCAACAAATGAATTGGAGCACATCAAATCTTAAAATACTAGAGATGGTTCTTGGTTTTAAAAAAAGCCACATAAATTCTATAACTTTGTGTTGGTGATAGGACGAACTATCTCAGTGTTGCTCGTATACACACAGTTATCTAAATATCTTTCAATTTAAGAACAGGAAAAAAATGGCATGGATGGGTAGTTTACTTTAAAAATTGGAAACATTTTAACAGGCCATAATTATTATCAAAATACACTCTCAATAACTCAAATTTATACTGAATTACCACACTCAATATGAGGATGCATGATCTCATTACCTCCTTCATGATATAATTTGGTTTATTATTAAAAAAACACAGTTTGGATAAACCTGGATTAAATTCCATTATTCAGCAGCAATACAGCAGTGCATTTTCGCATGATTGGTTTCTATAATTTCTATTATATGTTTAGCAATAACTCTGATTTCCTGCCTTTCTGGGTGATAATTTTCATGTTTTTCATGATTTCCTCTTCCTCTATCCATTTCTAAACATAAAGGTTTATTAGAGTTCTGATCTAAGTTATGTACTCCTCCAATTCTTCCCACAATTTCTATACATTCACATGTAACCTCAATATTTTGAATGTCACATACAGGCACACGACTCTAGCCCGGTCCTGTATTCTGAGCTCTGGCTACATATATTGGCAGGCCTGCGACTTTCCTCTTCTTGAATAGCTCACAGTCACCTGTGAATCTCAGTTTCCAAGCTTAAATGCAGCATCTTACTCCACAAGTCTACTCAAATTCTTATGACTCTATACATTCAGTTGCACAAATATGAACCTGGGAATAATTTTTGAGTTCTCCCAGAGCTAACCATAGAACATGTTTTGGTTTTACTGTCTTCTAAATATTTTCCGAACTTGTCCTTTTTTTTTTTTTTTTTTTTTTTTACCACCTCCGCTATTAGTACTGTGATAGAATTGCACCAAAGTTACACGGGAAATGAAGATTTTATTCAAGGCTATTGCAATAGGTGCTAGAGACCAGAACTCATTCTGTGCTCAACTCTGCTGAAACAAGGGGCTGAAGATCTTCAGACCTGGTATGAGGGGATTGTAGGCCATCAAATTTGCTAATTGTCTTTACCCAAAGGAATAGTAAAGTTTCTCATAAACTATTCATAGCAGGAGATAGTTTTACAACTTGGAGCAAGGTGTCCCCTAAAGTTAGGCTCATACTGTCCTATAGAAACTGGGATAGAGAGGTTCTATCTTACTTTATGATCACATTTCAAAAGAATGGTTCCCAGGTCCTTGAGGAAAACATTCCTGGGCTATAAAACTGGAGAGAAGCTTTAAAGAGAGATTTGTATCTCAAAGGTGCAAAGAAGGAGTCTATAATTGCAAGTTTTGTAAAGTACATACTCTAAGAAAAAGAAGTTCAGGACCAGGAGTCAGGAAGAGGCCTCTTTAAAGTTCCGTCAAGCTTAGAGGAACATTCAGGCCACCTTGGTCCCTCCCTTCATCCAGGTACTGGCATCTCTCACCTGGATTTCTGCAGTGCATTTCTAAATTGTCTCCTGCCTCCAGTTTTGTAAACTTCCATTATCCACATTTAAGTTCACATCCTGTTTCTAAAGTGCAAATCTGTCATCTGTCACCATACATAAAAACCCTTCGAGGGCTCAGTATCACCCCTTGTCCTTAGCATGAAATCCAATCCCTTAATGCTCTGTGTAAAGGAACTTTAGGATCCGCTTTCTGTGGATCCTTCTTTGACATCATATTTCACCACGTTCTCTCCAACCTCACCTCCTTGTGTGGAAATCTCAGTTCCTATAAGGCATATGACTCTCCCTCAAATCATTCCTCTCTCTCTGAGGAACATAATTCCCTAAACTCCCCCTCCTATCCTCCCCTAGGAAATACCTCCTGGTCATTTGGATTCCCAATTAGCCCAGACTTCTCGGACATCCAACTCCAAGCATAGTTTCCCTCCAAATGCATCCGTAACACCTGGAGGTTTCTATATTATGTTATTTATTGTGCATTTATATTTCTTATATAAATTTCTTATATTTCTTATATAATGGATTTTCCTCCCCACCAAACTCTAAACTTTATTACTTTAGCGGACATGCTGTCTCATTTAGTATTATATTTACAAAATCTAGGACACTTCTTAGTACAGAGTAGACTCAAATATGAATCTATCCATATATGAAAGAAGATAAGGAGAGGCTTTATTTTGTAAGAAATCTTACCTCAAAAACCCACGATATATTTAGGCTAGGGTATTATATTAATTTATTTCTTGATATTTCTTTCTTCCAGCAGTTGTACATACTTGTGCCAGATAAATCTTACTGTAAATTGTTAGGTCACTACTCTGAAATATTCCATGGCTCCCTATTACTTAGTACCTGCTAGTGTAAATATTAATTCATCTGCTTGTTTGCCAAAGCCCTTCACAATGCCTGCTTGTTCTTGGCTATATAAGATGCACAATCCCCCAAACCATTTTTATTTGCTAAAAATAATCCTTGTGCTCCTGACAGAGAGTTAGAACTTTCTCTGAGGACATATTCATAATTTTTCCATGTCTGAATGGTTTACCTTTGTCTTTCTTCCTCAATTTCAAAAGTTCTACTAGATGAGCTCAACTTCCTTTATTCCTATGAAGTTTTCTTTGTAATTTAGCCCCTGTTGATCTAATGATACAAAAACATCTGCTGAAAAACAGTCTGAAGGATAGTTTACTCACTCTTTTTGGATTTCACATGATAAGGTCACTAGGCTCTATCTCCATCCATTGTTAAGTAGTATATTCTAACATTTTCATTTTTGCTTTATTTAAATTCTGTACTTGAATTTAAATGTAATATCATTCCTTTGATTTTAAAAGTCACTATATAAAAATATAGGCAGAAAAAATTAAAGTTTACAATGCTGTATATTATTCAAAACTTCCTATATAAGAGTTCTTTTAATAAATGCCTCCTGAAATTTCAATCTGGGAACAATTTTTACCAAATGTCTTAACATGCTCTCACTTATCAGACAAGGGACCTGCATTAAAATATACATATTTTGACCCTGCCTTGGTTGCTGGGAAGTTCTAAGTAAAAATTAAAAGCTTGGTATAGTTGTCTTTTGTTCTTAATCAATCATCTTATTTGTCTTTAGAAATATTTTATCTCAATACAAATTCCGATCTCAATACAAATTATATAACATAGTGTTTATACAGAAATAGATTTTTATAAATTAATAAGAAGAAATGACATCTCCACCAATCCCTACCCCCAACCAACAGAAAACTGGGCATAGGACCTGAACAATGTATTCACAAAGAAGACATGAATGTCTAGAATAAGCATGGAAATAGTGGTTCCGTTTCCTCAGAAATTACAAAGATGCGAATTGGAAAGTAAGCTTCGAAAGCCTTTATAGAAGTCCTTTCTCTTTGTCTTCTAGAATGTTTTCCATAGATACATTTGGAAAACTGTAGAAAGATATCATCACAACCCACTCATTACACATAAACATATTTACATATGTATGTATACACATACATACATAAAAACAGATATACCTACCTATCTAAATACATATATACATAAATGACAAACACCTGGTTACCCCTGATAATGTATAAATACATGACTCTGCATCTATATTATGGAATGAAGGACTTTTAAAATGTGATTAAGCTGAATTTTACAGACAATTGAGATTTTTATTAATATAGTAAGATGTTAAAAAATAAGAAACAGAACAGTATATGTGGTATTTCACTTTTGTAATATAATTTGTATAAATAACCACACATATATATGTAAGCCTGCAAGGCTAGTAAATGAAATATTACTTTTCAGAATCTTTGGTATGTGAGACAATATTTTATAAAAACACAAGTATTATGTATGAAAGTACAGAGAGAAAAAGAAGTCTACCATACTGTTGGCAGTTTATGCAAAATTTTATAGACTAAGATGCTTCAAATAAACTTAGAGAAAAAAACTAAAATTTTACTATATAGAGAAAACCATGGTTGTTAATCCATTTGATTTTCTCAACTTTGAAAAGTTACATTAATAGAAAGTAGATACATTCCTTACTGAATATTTAGTGAAACATACATTATTAAAGTATGCTATAGGAAGAAATTTTTGTTTTCTGGCTTTTGATAGAGGCTACTAATTCTCGACTCAAACTGCCTAAATATCCTTTTACTTCCAAACAATAAAGAGCATTACCTCTTAATTGACTCTAACTTCTCGAAGTTCAGATACAAACTAATAAGCCAATGGGATTGATATCAAAGTGATATAAGTGCAGAATAGGTTTTAGTAACACTTTTCAGTGTGGTCCTAATTGGTAGAGTAGAATTTCAGCACTGCAGTTTCTATTGCCAATTATTATTACTAAGAATGATTGAAAACAAAAGACAAGTTAAGAGGCAGACAAACACAACAGAGATCACTGGCTCCACAATCTGGGTAGCATATATCAGGGTTAGTCCAAGCCAAAGTGTCCACTGTCCCTTGTTTAAAATGTCAAGGTAAGGAAGGATTTCTCAATCTTTGTACTGTTGACATTTGGGGCCAGATAATTCTTTGTTGTGGGAGCCTTCCTGTGCATTGTAGAATGTTTAGCAGCATCTCTTGCCCCGACCCAGTAGATGGCAGTAGCACATACCTCCCACCCCAGCTGTGACCAACAAGAACATCCCAAGATATCGCCAAGTAACAATGTGGTTGCGTTTGGGGGATAAGGGAGAGGTAAAAGCGACCACGGCACCATTCTTTTTTGAGAAAGTTTGCCCTTTTGAATTGGGTCCTTCCTAATTTTGATGTAAATAATCATTTTAATAAAATAACAGTGATAGTGGATGGTAAGTTTTTTGTGATAAAGTTTTCTCTTCCTTTTTTTCATTTTTGTTTCTGTTTTTGTTTTGAATTTGTGTGTTTTATGCCCTTACCTGGTAAAACAGAAAAATTTGCAAGCATATGTTTATTTTGCTACTTGAAAAAAAAAAAAAATCACAGGTCTGCGAAAGCCCATGCTTAAGAACCTTTGGCAAAAATCATTCTCATTTTTTTACCTTGACAATGTTTCCAATTACTATAGATTTTGTTTGTGAGCTGTTTCTATTGAGTCTGCAGCAGAAATGGTATATATCTCTCTGAAAGATTCCTCCAAACACCCTAGAGTTTTACCTTTGAAAGCTTAACTAATTGAGGCCTTACTTTTAATTTCCTTTTGTGCTCATCCATAGACACAGCTTCATCGATATCCTCTTTCAGTACTAAGTTAAGCTCGTGTGTCAGATGCTGCCTCTTGAACAGAGGGTCTCATTTCTAGTCCCCAAATGGAATTTTACTTGAAAAAGCCTTATCTGCTGCTAAGTGCCTTTCTAATCCAGATGTTTGCCTCTCCAAATTCACATTCAGAAGACAAGAAGAATTACGTTTTGTTTATTTAATGTTGGTGTGTGTTCTGACCATATGGATTTAGCTTGTACAAATCTAGAATATTGTTTGTGCTGCTCATGTAGGATAGGTGTTACGATTAACCCTATGTTTTCACTGTTGCAGCAGCAAAGGGGTGTTTTATATGTTTCGAATCTCAGGCAGGAACTGTGCCAGATTTTAACATAAATAGCCCTGTAAAATAATTTTTATGGAACTGCATAAAAAAGGAATTGGACTACCTGCATTGCATATAGCGGGAAGAGTCCTTTAATTTTGTAGTCCCCAACCGCTGGGCCATAGCCAGGTACCCGTCCCCGGCCTGTTAGGAAACCGGCAGACTGCACATCACCACCTCAGCTCCGCACCACCCCACCATCGCCCCCGATAGATACCCCACCTCCCCATCCCTGGTCCATGGGAGAATTGTCTTCCATGAAACCATTCCCTGATGCCAAAAAGGTTGGGGACCACTGCCGGAAATCTGACAATGTAATTCAAAAAGAAGTATATTTCAAAATATATTAAGCCTTGTGATATTTGTTTGGAGAATTATGAATGCTATAGGCAGTGTAATGATAAGCATAAATATAAAAATGAGCTAGCAGTTTCTAGCACTTAAACTTAGATTTTTTGATAACTGTTTGAATTGTCAGAATAACAATACCATCATCATGATTCTCTGGAGATAGTCTCCCATATTCTTTCATTTTTCCCTTGATGACAAAAGAAAAAAAATCACAAAAGAAACTGCAAACAATAACGCTATGCTATGAATAAGGGAAAATATTTGAAATATTACACTATTAACCCCTTACACAAACAAGATACAATATATTCCAGGTGCACTTGAGCTGCACTTTGAGAATTTCTGTGGTCCAAGTGATTGGATGACATCTGGTTAAATTCTACCAACAAACACCAATTCTCAGTTTCTACCTCGATGCCTTCTCAATCGTGGTGTGTTTTCTCTTCCTATAACTTTATCCATCTTCCCTTCCTCATTTATTTCCCTCAATGATTTATTTTTTGCTAACATAATCATTTGTTCATAATCCTGAATAAAAAATACAAACTTAAAGTTTCCAAATGAATATATCATTTTATTCATCTTTTGTAAATCTTTTAAGCACTTTTTTTTTTTTTTTGGTTTGCCTTTTTTTTTTTTTTTTTTTTTTTTTTTTTTTTTTTTTTTTTTTTTTTTTTTTTTTTTTTTTTTTTTTTTTTTTTTTTTTTTTTTTTTTTTTTTTTTTTTTTTAATATCCTAAAGTTCAATCTTGAAATCTAATAGAGAGGGAAATGTTGGCAGGGATTCTTTGGAAGTTCTTCTATATTAATCCCTCACATATGACCTCACTTTATGAATTCTCATGAGCAGCACAAGAAGGGCCTAATCACTTCCTGCTAGAAAAATACTGGATGATTCTTACCTTGTCAGGAGAGTCCAGAAAGTCTTGGGCACTGGGGTCCAGTTCCTAATTAATGTACCCATGTTCTCTGTCCTTTAAGATCCCAAGGATTGTTACATACCATCTTAAATAAATAAATATAAATAAATATATAAATGCATAGATTGATGATAGACACATAACATCTCATCTTAAAAATGGTTCTGAAAAATTTTATTTTTTAAATATCATGTTCCACCTCTGGGAAAATAGTTCATAATTCAATTAGAGATTAAATTAATCTGTAGCTTAAGAAGGTGTAGATAAAACAGAAATATTCAGTGTGTGTGCGAATAAAACACATTCAACTCATGAAGATAAATCATTTTTCTAAGAATGTTCTTTATCCTTAATCCAAAAAATTCTCTTGAGAAAAACATTTATTTAGGAAGCATCTACTTTAGGTACTACCCCTATAGCTAATTACATTAATTTACTTAGTAAGTATGACTGCATACATCGCAATCAAAGTCACAAATTACTTGCCATTTAATAATGGCGTTCTAGTGTTAAGATGGAGCAAAGTTTTCTTTAAGAAACTATGTTGTTATCAAAAATTAGGTGGACTTTTATCACTTCTCTGTTTATAAGCTAATGTACAGATTTCTTCCAGTGGGTATGTCTGTTCTTAGGATAATGATTTCTAGTTTATGCCCTCACTTCTTTTCACTGCTCACTAAAAAAGATCTCTAGCAAGGAGAAAAAAATTAATAATTTTAGCCTTTCCTTTAGGGAGGGAACTTTTTCTTTTTTCAGGAAAATAGGCTGCTCAGTGGTGGAAGATGGGACTCTGGTGTGTGAATAGATATAAGGCAATACTTTAAAAGTTCACTTAGAAAATCTACAGTACTTTTCTGTAGGAAAACACACAGGAGAGAAGAGGAAAGGATGGAGAGGGGGCCAACTAAGAAGATGGGAGGCTGAAGACTTAAAAAAGGTAGTTACCAGGAAATAAATTGTTCTGTATTTGCTTACATACATTTAAGGATTGAGATGTATATCTGCATATTGTTTTAACTTTTTATTTTGATATGATTTTATCATTACAGAAAAGGCAAAAAAACAGTATAGAGAGATCCCATATACCTTTCACTCAGTTTCCCCTAATGTTCACATCTTGCATAACCAGGGTTCTTTTGTCAAGACTAAGAAATGAACACTGATATTATAGTGCTGACTAAACTACAGACTTTATTCAGATTTCCTCGTTTTTTTTTTTTTTACTTACGTTCTTTTTCTGTTCTAGGAGTCAATCCAGGATCCGATATTTTATTTAGCTGCACTAGGACTAGGCATAGTCCTAGTGCCTTCTAGACTATGACATTTCCTCAGTCTTTCCTTGACTTTCTTGACCTTTATACTTTTGAAAAGTACAGATCAGGTATTTGATAGAATGTCCCTCAATTTGGATTTGTCTGATATTTTCCTCATGATTTTAAGCTTGTACATTTTTGGAGGAAATATCACAACTGATATGTCCTCAGTTCATCAAATCAGGAGGTTCAAGATATTGATAGGTCTTATTTCTGGTGACGTTGGCCTTTGTCACTTGGTTAAGTTGCTGGTTGCTGGCTTTCTCCACTGAAAATCTACTGTTATGTTTTTCTTTGAAATTAATACATGTCTTGGGGGAATGCTTTAAGACAATTTGAATTTCATTCCTTCTCAGATATTTACCTACCTAGTTGAACTATCCATCAGTGAATCTTGCTACAAGAATGATTACTGTGTTATTTGCGTAACCATGATTTTCTATTTTTCTTATTTCTTTTACATTTATTAATTGGAATTATAAAGAAGAGCTGTCACTTCTCCCAAATTTATTTATTCATTCAATTATTTATTTCTGTCACTACAATCTCATGGATATTTATTGTACTCTGTTGGTTTTAACCTTATTTGATTGACCAAATTGTCCCACACCTTTGGTATTGGAAGTTTTTTCAGGTTGACTCTTGTTTCTTTTAACATGTCTTTCTTTTTTGAGCAATTACTTACTTTTTGCCACTATAAGATGACTCAAGCTCAGCTAATTTGCCAAATCTTCTAGCTGAATCCACCTCACCAATGTTCAGTGGTATCTATCCAAGGCAAGCAAGCCCTTGCATCAATTTTCTTTCAGAAAGCATTCATCTCCCTAGACTTCAGGTTAGTTAGTTGCCTTCTGGCCAGGACAGCCTTAACTTTTCTCTGAGCTTGACAAAACTTTGAATAAAATTATTTCTGGGTATTGGCCCCTGACTTTCCTTTCTTGGGGAGTTTGCTTTAGAGAACTTACAATTGTAAATTCTTTCTCCATCCCTTAAAGATGTAAATCTTGTCCCAGCCAATTGCCAGTTTTACAACAATGGAATATCTTTCTTAAGGACTTTAGAACCATCCCTTTCAAATGTAATTATCAAGAAACCTAAGGCCTTTATTTCCCAGTCTTTTGGGGAGGGTAGGAACCTAAATTCAACAAGTATTAATATCAATAAGCAAACACAGAAGGTCTAATCACATAGATTACTCTACCCACTGAAATCCTCCAGTACCTGGTGCTTTAAAACTCTCCTGCCTGTTGTTTCAGCAGAGTTGAGTTATATCTCTCTCCTATTGCAATAGTATTGAATAAAATTTTCTGTGTCTGCTTAACTTGTCCAATGAGATTTTTCTTTGACAATTCTGATTTGTTTTAAGAAAAAAGAAGTCATGAACTTGTACATTTTCTTACTTTTGTTACTGTTAATATGGGTGCAATGCTTTTTCCCAGTCTCTACATCATTAAGTAAAAACTTAAGAGATACTGCAAATTTAAGTTATTTCTATTTCCACTTTGTAAAATTCCCGTGTTACCCCTAAACATTTTCACAAATCTTCCCATGTGCACAAATGGCACATATGGATGATTTTTAAGAATTTTAGAATGTTGAGTCATTGTAATGGAGTGAGAAGAGAAGAGTCATAAAAGATTAGTTTCAAATGAAAGAAACAGATCAATCAGGGCAGAAATGCAGAGAAGAAATATCTATGGGGATATAAGCCCTCAGAAACTTATAAAATTCTTGGGTGAATTGAAATTCTTAAAGACTGTATGACAAGAAGCTTGACTCAGTTTTATTTAAATTTCAAAATATGGAAACTTCAGCTGACTATGAGTCTCAGATCACAAATGAACAAAATCATAGAAAATTATTCAGTAATGTAGTCACAAAGAAATAATATTTGTGGAATTTTCAAATTGATATAAAAATATTTTCTCTTACTTTTTGAAAAACCTAGCAAGTGGTAAATAGATTATATATTATACTAAAATATGACTTCTCACTTTTTGTTGGGCATTACATAGCCTGTATGCAATTGATAATAATCAAATGAGAATAGATTTTGCATCATTTTGCCATATGCATGTGACTACAGGTATTGTACCTGGTTTTAAATAAAATGAGCTATGATCAGCATATTTATATGGATCAATGATCATGGTACTATATTAAGTCATAACAATGTAGACATATATAAGCATAATTTATGGAAAAGCAAATGTCATGAGTTCTATACCATATTCCTCAGATTTTTATTTTATCAAGAAAACTATTATTACTAAGATAGAATTAATAGTTCAGATTCCCATGAACTACTGGGAAGGAAATCTGTTATATTTATATTCAGAGACATATTTAATATTTATATACATTTTATAAATTATATTCATTGCGAAAATATAATTATGAAGAAAATATACATAGAAATAGTAAACCTATAATTATTTCTTAAATTATACTTATTTTAGTGGTACACTATTCATATACTCTGTCAAGATTTAAATTAAAAAATAGTCTACTGTAATTGGTTTTCAAATTGTATTCTGTACATCTTTACCTTACCAACCAAAATGTTCTAAATGCAATTTGATCTTTTCTGCACAGGGATATTTTAAACTCCTTGAGAGCAGAAATGGTGCCATATAACTCTACTTTACAGTAGATATCAACAAATGTTGGGTGATAATGTTATGGATGACTCATTGTCAGTATTATGACCAAACATAATGGTACTATGCTCTAATACAATAATAGGATGGTGGTGTCCTGATATAAGTAGGAAAGCTTATTTATAAACCAAAAGTTCTCCATTATCTCTGTGTCATTTTTGATAGATCTTCTTTTCTGTCCTTGTGATAAGACTAACACACCTCCTGTCTACTCCCAATTTACTATAAACTGGGGCATGGAATTCAGGTAACCAAACTTACTTTAATTGTGTACAAAGTGTAGGTTACTAGGCTCTGAGTCACATCCTAAAGGGACTCTTGTAAATAAAATGAATGCACTTTTGGAGCTGGTTGTTTGAGTTTGTCACAGCCTTTGTAATATTTATTTATTGAATTGTTTGAGGATTTCTATATTTTCAGTTTGGGCAACATCAAAAGACAAAAGTATAACAATATCCTGAAATGATGGTCTAAATAATACACAATTCAACTGAATTTAGTCTAATCCATTAAAACATTTAGATTTTTTAAAAAATAAATATATGGAACAATTTTGATATGGCTTCACTATAGTTTATTTTTGTCATGGACATTTCAGTTGAATGTTAGATATGAGGTAAATAATGTGCATTGATGTTGTAAAATTTCTAATACTATTTTGGGCTTTTTAGAACGTGAACATAGTATCCCGAACACAGACCATTATTGTTTTCTTGGCTGTTCAGAATTCATCTAGAAAGTATTTCACTTAAGTCTGTAAGTCATTTTATAAAAGGAACAATGATACATTGAGGTGCCACCAAAAGAAACCCTTGATGTTGATCATCTAGATAGCATGTTTCTGAAGAAGTGTCTGGAATTTAATAGTTATACAGAGGAGGAATACATGAAGGAATGAATGAAAGAATGGGAAGATTACTGTTAAGAGCATCTGATGATTATTTTCACATAACTGAAGGTTATCTTGTTGAAAATGGATTGCATATACTGCTTTCCATTCTAGAGGGCTGAATACAGGCTACCATATAGACATAGCAGAGAGAAGAAATAAAAAATTGTCCAATAACTAGCTCTGTCCAAATATGTGATGGAGCCCCTCAGAAGGTAGTGTGTGCCTGTTGTTGAAAGATAAAAGTAAGGGATTAAATGGGAAAACAGCTGAAAGCTCAAGCAGAACCTCGTAATCTGAGTGCTGGGGCTGGTCCACATTTTGTTGGGAACACAAACTCGATAGCGTTGGTGCCCCTACAGGAGCTGATCAGGCTTTTAAAGATTGACCCATGCTAACCAAATTCACCAATATTATCACGAGTATGTGTGTGTGTGTGTGTGTGTGTGTGTGTGTGTGTGTATTTAACATAAGATATATATATATATATAATATGTAATTATATTTCAAAGCTCAGAATACTCGTGTAAGTTTGTTAAAGTATGCTGTTCTCTTTATGATAGTCTATTTTGGAAAACACTTTATAATAACCCATTTTTTTTGATGAGAAAGGGACCAGAGGAAAGATTGTAAAGACTTGATCTTTACCTTATGGTTAAAATGTGTATAGCAAGAAATACATGGCCATGTTACGGTCACATTGGTCAAAAGAATGGACTCATCTCAGCTTTTTTTGATGCTTCCTCACATTAGCACCGCCTTTTGGGGGCTCTATGCAGATTATCACTTTGGAAATAACCTTTCTTTTTAGAGAAAGCTTTATGCTACAGCCACATTTATGTAAATTTCAATTATCATGATGCATGCCAAGATCCTGGATGAAATTTACCTACGTGAGGATTACTTTTGCAAGTCATGAGTCCAAATAACCACGTTTTAATTTTTACTGGTAAAATGTGAATGGACTACTTTATTTTTCAGTCCCAGAGAATCTAGAATTGGACCTTTTGGAAAGTCCAGAGAGGTGGAAGCCATCATTGGTCACAAATCTTACAGAAGGAATAATGTTTTGGGGTAAAAGAATAGATTATATGGCATACAAAATCTCTTATACCTCTAAAAAACAATAGAAATATTTATTTTCAATTTTTTTATTGTGAAAAGTTTAAATGTGCAGAAAAGTTTAAACACTAGTACAATGTACATCCATATTCCCATGACCTAGATATAACATTTTTAACATAGTGCTATAGCCATAACTTTTTTCTCAATCACTTTAAAGTAATTGGAAACATCATAGTATTTTATACTAAATATTTCAGCTGGTGTATCCCAAAATAATAAAGATTCTTATATAACTGTAATATGATCATCACACTGATGAAAATTAATAATAAACTTCCCAATATTGCTTAACAAGCAGTTACTATTCCGATTTTTTCACTTGTCTTCCAAACGTCCTTTCCAGCCTTTAATTTTTCCTAGAACCAGGACACAGACTGGGCTCACAGATAAAATATAACTATTTTTGATGTAAAAGAAAGAAAAAATTGGAGAGGGTCTCCTTTACTCACAGGAGACATGCAAATGAAAAAATCCCCTGTGGACCTAATTTTCATGATTGTGACATATGGGTATTAATAAAATCTTCCTTAAAATCTTATTATTTAAATGGTATAATTTTGAAAGTGCTTAGGGGAGTGACTGGAATGTGGGAAGCATGAACTAATGTTAATTACCGTTAGTATTATCTTTAGGACACAGCTAATCAAATAGGCCTGATAATTTAATAGTTAACTGTTTAGACTCAGGCCCTGAAGCCTATGAAGTTTTTTAATAAAATCAGACAGTTTTATACCTGTAAGTGACCCACGGGGTACTAAGAGTATTATTTTTTGACAGATGAGGAAACTGAGAGCTCATTAAAGATAATATATTTATAAGTCTGATTTAGAAGTCTATACATAACAATGTAGAAATGTTTATCACTCCTTAGAGCAAAGTCCAATTCCAATTCCTAAATGTTATTTTAAAAAATATTGTATAAAACCATTTTAAGGATTTCTCAGGAATATGTTTAAGATTACAATTTAGTATGCTTTAGATATCAATGCATAAATCTTTTTTACAAATTTGTTCTCAAAATTTTAATTAGGTTGAATTTTTGCCAGCAGCACTTCAGATTTTCTAAATTCCATCAAGATGTTCTACTGTTTATACTTTTGATGTATTAAAAATACATCCATTTCCCAAATGCCTCTAGGCTTATTTTAAAAACACGTACATATCACTATTAAATTTGAGATACTTTGGAGGTAAGAACATGAATTATCCTTTTAGACATATTTCTCTAATACATACATACATATAACATACATATAATTTTAAAGTTTATAAAACATTTGATTTTGGTTTCATTTTGTTTTTTTCCCCAAGGGTTTTTTAATTTCAGCATATTATGGGGATATACAAGTTTTGGTTACATAATTTGCTTTTGTAGAATTTGAGTCAGAGTTACATATGTGCCCATGCATACTATCTTGGTGAAAAACAGTGATTTTGAATGTTGAGTTCTAGCTACTCATCCATGTAACTGATAAGAATTAATTAGAAATTCCCTAATATTCATATGATTTAAAAAGTAATTGAAGATTACTTATTTATAAAATACTATTTCTATATTTCCTCTAGTTTCATGGATACATTATAATGGCTGTACATTTCTATATGGTTTATTACTTATGGAATGGATTTACTCAAAATGTTTCATGTGGTTGTTGCTTAGGCTCTGTGTGGTAAGCTAGCTGAATATTTTAGTTATCTTTCTCCCCAGTATTGTAGAAGGTCTTGAAGGCCAATCTAAAGCACTTGTATACATTAATTATAAGCACCATTTACTAAGTCCCTAATATATTCCAGGTATTATTGTTTATTGACATAACCCTAATTCTCACAAAACCTCTGTATAAATTTATTATCATATCACATAATAAAATTGGAGTTTAGGATGGTTAACTTACTTGCTATCTAACTGTTATTTGGTAAAATTGAAATTTGAATGGAGGTCTGTAGGACAATAATTTCTGCCTTTTTCTATAATGCACTTTTTTCTTTTTATCTTTTTTTTAAAGGGTAATGGAAATCATCTAAAGTTTTTAAATAGATGAATAATGTAAGCATATCAATGTTTTATGCAGTAGTAATAAGAATAATGAAATTAAAAAGCAGATTAAAGGAAGAAGAAAAAAGAATAATCGTGTTGTTAATATAGTCTTGAAGGAATAATGAGGACCTGACTTTGAAAGCAAACTTTCAAAATGCATAAGAGAAATGAGTTTGAGATTCTCTTGAGTAGAAGTTTAGCATTTGTCTAAATATAGGTGACAAAGAAAAATGTAAGATCAGTGCTATAAAATTTTAGGCCTAGAAGCCTAAAATTCTTCTTTCACTCTTGACTATTTCTATGAACAACCATGAATATTTATCATGCAATATGTCCTTGCTTTCAGGGAACTTATATTCTAGGGGAAGGAGATAAAATGAAAAACATACCAAAAGACACAATAAAAATATATAATATCATCACTGTTATTGAGAAAGATGATTCTGTTTTCAAAGACCTTTTCTTTAGTGAGATAAGATAATTATGTTCACAAGTGATTAGACTGCAAGAGAAAACAATATGAATGTATGGAGTGAAGAACCGATAGCATGTTTTAAAAGTTTTAAAAAGAATAATTACATACAGCTACAGAATGAAGAAACGAGTACATACTATGTAAGTTTGGCCCTGAAATATGATTAAGTTTGGACCAACTGAGATAGGGGTAGGAAAGAAGATGAGCAAAATAATTAATGGTCAATATCTCAAGACATTTACCTGCAACAGCAAATACCTTAGGTTATTTTGAGGGTACAGTATGTGGAAGGAAGATGGAATGAGATTGAAAAGCTGGTAGGGACAAAAGGTTATTGAGATCCCTGTGACATAGTGATTCTACTCCTAGATATATACTCAAGAGAAATACACCCATATGTACACCCAAAGAAAAGTCTAACAATATTCACTATTATTAATGACCAAAATGGAATAACTCCTAAAAGATCATGTGTAGAAAAACAGATAAATAAGTAGTGTATATTTGCACTGTAAAATAATATCTGCATGAAGCAATGAGAATAAGCAGAATATAACTACATGCAACAGTACAGATGCATTTCAAATACATAAATACTGAACATAAAAAGCCAGACATAAGGGTACATGTGCTATGATTCTATGTCTTATAAGATTAAAAAATAGGCAGATATATAGTTTTAGAAATCAAGATAGTGATTGTTCTTAGGAAATAGTGACTAGAAGACAGAAAGAGGCTTTCCTGATTTGGGTGCTAGGTACGTGGATTTGCTCTGTTTGTGAAAATAGTTTCAGCTATCCATTTATGATTTGGACATTTTTATATACGAATTATGTTTTAATTAAATAAGTATAATGTGGCATTTGAGAAACTCATATTCTTTATTTGGTAAGGAGACATGAATGGCTTTTTTTAGCTGAAGAATTGCACAGTCTATCAAATTCAGAAAGATTGAATCAAACAGTATCACTACAAAAGGATTGACAACAAAAGAGAAAATCAAGACCAGAACTTTGACAGCAGTAACAAGAATACATAGAAGGAGATGGACATGCTAAATGTATGAAGGATAAAATAGGCAAGCTTTGTCCCTAACAGAATAAGGTAGATAAAGAAAAGGGAAGAATTATTTTAATGAAATTTCAAGGCTGGCAGGCAGGTAGTATCACGGAGAAACATGAGTATCAAGAGGAGAACTGATTTGGCTGAGTTTGATTTTCATCATTCTGTGATCAGGTGTTCCTAACATGTTAGTGGAAGATGTGCTCAATATGCTATTGGAAAGGAGAAAAGTCAGGGCTGGAGAGGTTGGGAGTCATCTTCATAGCATTGATGGTTGAAGTCACAGAAGTAGCTGAGGTATATACACATTCTGGAATGACTAAATCTGGCTGCCTTATAAAGTTATCATTTTTGTGGTGAAAACACTTTATATTTACTCTCAGCATTATTGACGAATACAATATATTATTCACTACAGTCACCACGTTGTACGGTAGATATCTTGAACGTATTCCTCCTAACATTTTGCATACTTTGATCAACATCTTCTCAACTCCTCCCCCCACCCCTCTCCTAGTATCCAACATTCTACTTTCTACTTCTATGACATCAACTTTTTTAGATTTCACACATAAGTGAGATCATGCAGTATTTGTCTCTCTGTGCTTGGTTTATTTCACTTAACATAATGTCCTCCAGGCTCATCCATGTTGTCACGAATGACGGATTTCATTCTTTTTCATGACTGAATGATATTCTATTGTTTATTCCACAATGTGTATACAGTTTATAACACCCTATTGTACACAGTAAGTACATACAATTTTATTTGTCAGTGTAAAAATTAAAGAAAAAAGAAAGTAGATGAGTGTGCTAAGGGACAAGATAATGAAGAAAGTTAGGAGGGTCAACAAAGATTCTTGGGAGAGATGCACTGTTGGGAGATGAGGGGATTTGGAAGACTTTGAGTAAGAGCAGCTGGGTGTTAAGGGGAAGCCAAGGCCAAGAGAGATTAATGTAAAAGAAGGCAAGAGAGGGAAGCATTTCCAGGACCACATAGTAATTTCACATGCCATAAACAATTTAAGGATAATGAAGACTGGGGGTGGGGGTAAACAAATTCCGTGTACCCTGGTCATAGGAAAATTTTAAAGCAGGTCTTGGCAAACTAAAGTGAACAGGTCAAATCTGGCCTGCTGCTTGTTTTTGTACAGACCATGTGCAAAGGATGATTTTTATATTTTTAAATGGTTGAAAAAAATTCAGAATAGATGTAATCAGATCTAATAAGAATATTTGTGGCACAGGAAAATTATGTGAAATTCAAATTTCAATGTCCATAGTAAAGTTTGATTGGAACAGGGCCATACTGATATTTTTTACCTAGTATTTATGACTGTTCTTGCACTGCAAGGGAAGAGTAGAGTAACATGACAGAGTGGTATGGTGTGGGTTGCAAAGTATATATTACTTACTATCGTACCCTTTACTGAAAAATTCTGCTGACTATTTTAGAGTTAAAATAGTCAAACATATACTTGAAAATGCCTAATAGGCTAATGGGAGAATATAGTTTTTGCTTGAAAAACAGAGGATAACATTAGAAATGTAATTCTGAGGATCACTGAGTGCAGAATTGTATCTATTAGTGTAAGCAACAGTTGACAGTTAATACCACTTAATAACTTAAAAACGTGTTCATAAATATTATATCATTTGATCTCCAAAGCAACCTGTGAGGTAATATCATTATTATCTAGTTTACAGAGGAGGAAATTTAGATTCTGAAAGATATGTGACTATACTTTGGAGAGCAATTACGTTCAAAGGTGGAAAGTGATAAAGAAATGCCATCAAAAAGAATGTGGATATTTTGGTATATTGTGGGCTCTATTACTCATGTTTGTTGGCTTGATGATAGAGCAAAGACTCTAGAGCCAGAATTTATGATTTGTATCCTGATTCTACCATTGACTAACTCTATAATCTTGAGTAAATCACTTAACCTTTCGGAGAGATTCGATTTCCTCATTTATAAAATTGAGCAATAATAATACTTACCTCACATGGTGCTGCCACGAATATTGAAGTTTATATATATATATGTATGTATATATGTGTGTGTGTATACATACATACATACACACACACACACACACACATACATATATATATATATGTATGTGTGGTGCCTGCAAGAGTGTCTGGCATATATGTGTTAGCTATTTTACTTGTCTTTAGTCACAGATTTCAAGATCAATAGACACACAGTATAATCTCATTCAGATGGCAGTGATTCAAAAAGACATTGACAGTTATTTATATCAGAGTTCTGTGCTATAGATCTGAGCAGAAGCCTAGACAGATAGCCACCCGGTGATATAAATCAGAGATTCTACTTACCTGACTTGTCTTAAGCTTTGTACTTCAGTTTCTTTGTTTATTCTGCACAAGATAATTCAATAAGGAATTTTCACCTGGAATTCCTAAACATCAAGCATTCCCTTAAATCCTATTTTGAAATTTTCATAGTGATTGAAATTGATTGATGGCATATAATAAATCATTCATAGAAGCAATTAAAACATTCTTTATGGAATCAATAACTTAATGTTTTGTTGATGTTGTTTCCCTGTGAAAAAGGACCAGAATTCCCTAGAATTTTTGATATTGCAAACTATTGCCTAACTTTCGGCCCTTATCTTGTCAGAGGTAAACATCTGTTGATTGTAATTCACTGTATGAGTTGAGATGTTATTAAGGAAATCGAGTGCAACTGATGAGCTCCCTCTCCACGACAGGGTCAGTCTCAATGTTATCCAGTAATCGACTTTCTTCCCTGCATGTCAGGTAGATAGCAGTTGCAATTATTGTCATTTTGTGTCTGTGGAAACTTAGGAGGGTTAAGTGACTTCCTTAAGGTCATATTGGAAACCAGTGTCATTCCAAGTAACAGAACTTGGAATAAACTTAACCAGATCACCTCTTGAATAGTTTTGACTTTATTATGAGAATAGTAAATAATTTTTCATAATATATCAACGTATACTTCAGCATTATTCATTAGATCTAGTGTCAAAAATTTATTATCTCTGAGATATAGAATGTAAAAAGAAGCCCTGTCTATAGTTGAACCAATTTATAGCTATTATTATTTGAAAGTTTAAACACTTTTTATGAGACTAAAGAGAACGATAATGACCAGTAGTCAAGATGGAAAAAACTCATTTCTATTTTTGAGCCAGTTTAATGGGTTGGTAGCTTATAATTTACTTAACATGCTTGCATATTACTTTTCATTTCAGAAGTAGTGATCTGTGTCTTCATTTATGTGCCTTGCCATATGCCAGCAGTAGTAAAAGTTGTTCTTCTCTTTATCACATTGCATAGGGCACATTTCCGGAGAGAAGAAATTACAAACTATTTTTGGATGCTAAGGAAGAGCACTTTGGCTCATCAATTAAAAATCTAGTCTCATGCAGCTTAATAAGATTCTTCAAAGAAAATATAATTAATAAAATGAAAAACTTTGTTTTAGACATATGAATGTATTTTGATAATTTTCTTAGTGAATAAGAAATAGTTATCATTTTTTGAGCAGTCAATATGTGTCAAGCATTAAACTAAGACATTTAAAGAAAATTTGAAAGAATTTATGACTAAGACCTCAAAAGCAAATACAGCAACAACAAAGATAAATAAATGAGACTTAATTAAACTAAAAAGTTTCTGTACAGTAAAGGAAATAATCAACAGAATAAATAGATAATCTACAGAATGGGAGACAATATTTGCAAACAAAATATCTGACAAGGACTAATATCCAGAATCTATAAAGAACTCAAACAAATCAGCAAGGACAAAAAAAATAACTCCATCAAAAAATGGACAAAAGACATGAACAGATTTTTTTTTCAAAAGAAGAGCTAAATGACCATGAAACATATGAAAATATTCTTGACATCGCTAATCATCAGGGAAATGTGAATTAAAACCCAATGAGATAAAACCTTACCCCTGTCAGAGTGGCCATTATTAGAAAGTCAAAAAAGAACAGATGTTGACATGGATGGAATGAAAAAGCAATGCTTATGCACTGTTGGTGGGAATGTAAACTAGTAAAACCTCTGTTGAAAATAGTATGGAGATTTCTCAAAGAACTGAAGGTAGACCTACCATTCAATCCAGCAATCCCACTGCTGGGTATCTGCCCAAAGGAAAAGAAGTCATTTTATAAAAAAGACGCCTCCACCTAAATGTTTATCACAGTACAATTTACAATTGCAAAGATGCGGAATCAACATAAGTGCCCACGAACTGATGAATGGATAAAGAAAATGGTATGTGTGTACACTGGAGTGCATGGAATACTACTCAGCCAGAAAAAGGAATGAAATGTCTTTTTCAGCAACTTGGATGGAATTGGAAACTGTTATTCTAAATGAAGTATCTCAGGCATGTAAAAACAAATGTATGTTCTCACTTGTAATGGGAAACTAAATGAGGCTCATATATAATGGTCATAAAGAGGTGTAATGGACCTTGAAAACTAAGAAGGCTTGAGGGTGGAAGGGGGATGAGGGATAAAAAAAAATCTACATATCGACTACAATGTACACTGTTGTGGTGTTGGGTACACTAAAAGCCCTGACGTCAGCATTATACAATCCATCCATGTAACAAAAAATGTGTACCCCCTAAATCTGTTGAAATAAAGAAAGCTTCAAATCAGAAAGCACCATTTTTTGTTTTCTGTACTATGTTAAAATTGAGGCATGACTAATCTTTAGATTTTTATAAATACCAACTTATTTTAGACCCTGAGTTAGTTTTATCATAAATAGAGAACAAACGTCAGGCAATTGATATTGATTCTTTAATTTTTTGTATTTTGGTTGGATTTTTCATTGACCATTCTTTTAATTCCTTGATATATTTAAGCTTTATTGCTATTGTACACTATAGTTCAAGAAAGTATGTTTTCAGTATTCTGGACCTAGTATCAAGAATATTGAAAAGCTTTTTGAGGTGATTTCTTCTTATTTCCCCATTTATAGGCTAGAGACTAGCATCTGGAAAAACATAGGTCTTATAGGTATCGTGTATTCTATGTGAATAATCTAATAAGTAAATTCCACTTACATGATTTATCATTTTCAAAATACTCCCTCTGAGACCTATGTCCTTATTCTACTATTAGAATATAACTGAAAGACAATACAATTTCATGGTTAGGCTCGTGAAATTTTATGGCCTTGGGATTATCGAATCACATTTACTTCAAGATTCTTTTTTTTTTTTTTCTTTTTGACAAAAGCTCATAGGTCCCCAGGGCTAAGGTTACGAATATGGTAGCTTAGTGGTATAGATGGTTTTCTATCAACACTGCATTCCAGATTGCAATTGGAAGACAATTTGCATACTGTTCAAAATGTGACACATCCAAAGAACTATGTCATGCTAACAAAGATTAAGATTTACTGTACAGGGGAGAATAGCACCTCAAGACACAGCATGCTAATTAGGGAGGACTGTCCATAATAAACACTGCCCATAATATACTTACACTTTCCTCGTAACCATTTGTACACACGTATATACCTAAATTTGTTTATATGCACAAAATATACATCTTTATTATTTTATGTTTGTGCTTGTTTATATATATATATATGATTTTTAAATGTATACTGTTATTACTTACCAATGTATATTCAGCATTTATGTGAAGATCTATATTATGTCTATACATACATATACAGGTAGACATAGTCTTATTTCAAGTCAAATTATGCCATATTTCTACCTTTTTGTGTTCACTTTTCTAACAAATGTGATGTATTACACTGAATTTGAATTAATTTAAAATTTTAGTGCATTAGAAATTTGCAAAGGCCTATATTTATTTTCCAAAGTAGATTTAAGTATGCTCAGACACCAAATTCTACATTTTTATTCTCAAATGTAACATAGTGTTAGGGCAAATAATTAGAAATTAACAGATTTTTGTGAAAATTTAAAACTGGAAAGTTTTGATTAAATGACTTAAACTGTGAAACGTGTCTGATTTTAAATAAGCAAGTTTCATGAATATCCAATAATGTCCACTCCTTCCTAAAACGCTTTCGACATAGTGGAATGATTTTAAATCTAATTATTACATGTTTTAGGCTAAGATGACTCAGCTGCCTGAGGCAGAAAAAGAAAAGATTGCTGAGCAAGTGGCTGATTTCAAGAAAGTAAAAAGTAAGCTGGATGCTGAGATTGAGATATGGGATGATACAAGCAACGATATCATTGTTCTGGCCAAGAAGATGTGTATGATCATGATGGAGATGACAGACTTCACAAGGTAATTATGTGAAAAATGATGTGCAATATTTATAATGGTTAGAAACATTGGTCATATTATCGAAACCTCATTTCTCGGAGTGGCAGTTGCCAAAAATCTGGTAGGGGAAAAGTAAATAATATAGAATGAAAATGTCGTGGGTGTGTAGTTCTAGAGATTTTGGTAAATAAATAAATGTGGCAGAGTTTCTCTTAAACTGCCAAGGAATTATTTTAGACATTACTTTATACTCTCTCACCTTTGCTTTTCTCAGGAATCTGCTCTGTGTATTGTATTAGCATGTTTTCACAAAGAAATTGGTAAAACAATTTATACTACTATTGCAGCTATCTGAATGGTTGATTTCCATAGCTACACAATTTTAGTTACAGTGATTTGTAGTATAATCAGGATTAGTGGCGTCTGTTGCTCCTGATATAGGAACTAGCTGTATTTGAAATTACAATGACTTAATGATAGCCATGAATTAATCATACATTGTATGTATATTCCAGAAGTAATAAAAAAGTTTGTAATAGTTTTAAAATGTCCTTTTATAGAGTTAGCTAAAAAGCAATGAAATATATAGTACTTGCCCTACCAGATACTAAAATATACTAAACTATAACAATTAAAATAATTTAGTCTTCGTGTCATTATAAAAACCACGGAACAGAAGGATACCCTGGAGCAGACCAAGTATCAATTATGAAACCATTCATTTATGTCACCATACATCATATCCTAAATGGAATACATGTTAATTTAAAAATCATAATTAAAGGTGAAAATGTACATGAATCTTTCACTGATTGGGAAAAAGTTTCTAAAGAATTATACACAAAGAAAGAACTCATTAAAAGGATTATTAAATTGAACTATTTTAAAAATTCTTTACATCACTTGAATGTCCTAAACAATATTTAAAAGTAAATGGATAACTGAGGTAAACATAAAAATAACAAAAATATGATTTCACTTATATGTAAAGAATACGTGTAGACATTGTAAAACTAAAAGAATAAATAAATATCTGAGTAGAATAATGAACAAAGTATATGAGCAGATTATTCAACAATTTTTTCCCCATGAAAAATATGACCAATGAATATTTGACAAACATTTAACCTAAAAAAATTAAAATAAGATACTTTTTAAATCTATAAAATTGGCTACAACTTTCAAACTAGGCTTGGTACCGAGTATGGAGGTGAGAGCATAAATGGCATAAGCCTTATAGGAATTTGGCAATATGTATAAACTAAAAACCTTTATAAACCTTTGATATGTATATCATCTGTATCTGTATCTATATTATATTTCAGGAAATCTATCACAAGGAATAATCTGAAATGATAGACTCTTTGTATAACTACAGAATTTTTCAAAATAATAGAATAAGTGGGAATATTAAAGTAATGATGGCCTGTCATGTGAAGAAGAATCTACAGAAAATAAAGTCAAGAATTTTAAAAGAGTATTTAATGAAAGGCAGAATATTTAATGAAAAGGGAAAAAGTAGCCTAAGTTTTATAGCATATATATGTATGTATGGCTGTTCTCCTATGCGTATTTCTCCTTTGTTTTGTTTTATACCAAACTTATTCTTTATAACAGAACTCAGTTCTACTTTGTATTCTTATGAAAGAAAATCCACTTTCCAAAGATTATGGGCAGTGAAGATTTTGCTGCAGATTTCATTGGAAAGTAAGAAAATTAAATTTAAAATATATTATACATAGAATTTCATAAATAATACCATTTTAGATATCCATTTCTATATTTCCTTCTTAGGTCTTGCCATTTTTCCAGTCCCAGCCAATATATTCAAAATGTCTTCTCATTCCTTTTCATACACAGAATAATTCAACTTTGACCCAGGGCTCAGTTTCTATAGGTAAAGATTCTGAGAAATTTCTGTCTCTGTCTCTGTCCCTTTCTCTTTGTCTCTCTCTTTCTCTGACTCTCTCTTTTTCTCCACACATATAATCACATGTATATGTAATATACATGTAATATAGACATATAACATAGGTGTGCATATGCCTATGTATAGGAAACAAAAACTACACTGCAATGGTAGTAAATGGTAATTATGTTTTAGTAGTTGGATTGCAGATAATTTAATTACAATTTTTAACCTTCTGTACTTTGTTGATGCTCTATGATAAATATGTAATCATTTTTGAAATATATATAATTTGGTTTTATGTTGGCTCTAGGATAGAGGTAGTTGGCTAAATTTAAATCACTCCACACAAACTTAAGAAAAGGTAAGGCCAAGAAAGAGCCCCCAAAAGCCTTATATGATGCCAGATTTCAACATTACTTAGATATAAAGAGTAGTGTGAATTTCAAATTACCTTTAACTAGAGAAATATACACCAAATTACAACAAAGCCACTTCTGGTATTCTGTCACTGCCATAACCCTGTGGATCTGGAGAGCAGGGATTAAGATGATTAAAACACTCCATGGGAAAAGACATACGAAAAAGTAACAAACACAAAAGAAAATTGAGTCAAAACAAGAATATCTGACATTAAGTGCTAACATGCTGAAAACAGGTCTAGGACTTGGCATTTTAAAATGCCAGCTATAGGGAAAAAGATTAAAATTAAATGAGGTTGAAATTGGGAACTTTAGAGAACTTTTCACTTTTGAGGAAAAAGGAAATACAGGACCAGTGACACTGGAAGTATCCTAGAAGTTGTAAAAAGGGGAGTAAATAGAAAATACTAAGGATCCTAGGCCAATGAAAGAGTACCACAATATATCCCTATGTTTCCCCTTCCCACCACCACTACCAAAAGCCTTATCCATTAAGGAAAGTATACTTTATAATAATGATGGAAGTTCTTTGATGCGGAGCCCTGCCTAGGAAGAGGAAGATTCAGACTAACCATGTGCAAAATTTATAAGAAGATATAAAAAGTGAGAATCAAAACAACTAAGCTGAGGAAAACTTTCCTCTAAAAATCATATATGAAACAGGAAAAAAAACCTGTAACATAACACTTCAAACTGAAATTAATTTAGAAAAATAAACTATTGGAGATATACTTTAAAAAAACCCATCTAAACTGAGAAAATCAGAAATTAAAAAGAGAAATGAACCAAAACCAGAAAAGAGGGTGAAGAATGCAATGAGTTGATAAGACTTAGGAAAAAATATTAAAGATAAAAAAATCTAAAAAAAATACAAATAAAGTATCCAACAGTGAATAGATGACATAGAAATTTCATAGAGGTCACTGAAGGAAAGCAGTACATTAACCAGAGAATGACTCTGAGGTAAGAGAATATCTGTGACATAAAGATAAAGACAAGAAAAGGGTCAGAGAAAAAGAGGTTACAATAGTAGAGAAGCAAAGATTCTGCATATATATTTGGAAATTTTGAAGAATATGTTCAGGAATAATAAAACAATATTTTAAAATATAAATCAAGAAAATTTCCCTTATGTAAGATGAAACATAAATTTACATATTGAAAAATCTTTATCAGTTACATAGGAAATTAGACTCAGAATAATCAATACTAAGCACACATACACACATGCATATTTTCCTCATATGCAAAAAAATCCTAATATATTTATTATATGGCATACTATATTCTACAAATGATATGTGCATATAAACATGTAAATATGCATGCATATTTATGTACATTTTATATATATACACAACACACACAGAGGGAGAATGTAAGGTAAAACCAATTGAATAATAAGAATAATATGAATCTCATAAAGAAAGAGCATTCAAGTGCTGAGCCATAGTTAAGGGAATTTCAGTGAGTCATCAATAAATGGTGTTACTTGAAGACACCTTAATAAAGATGACCATTAAAAAGATATTAGTTTTGTCAACTCTCAATTTATTGTTGACTCTTGTCTCAGTAACTTCACTAAATAGTAAAATGAAAAAAAAACCTTATTAAAGTGTGTAGACAAAAGAATAGCAGATGAAAAAATAAAGATGCTCATAAATAGTAATTTAAAGGAGACAAATGATCAAGACAAAATTTTTGAGATCTTTGAATGTACATATTTTAGATTGAAGATAAAGAGTACATGAGGAGGTACAGAATGAAATTGTAAAAGGAGAATAAAAACCTATAGCCAATCATGAGACAAAGATTTAGCGAGAGACAAAGGGGGACACTATATAATGGTGAAGGGTACAGTTCAACAAGAAGACATAACAATTCTAAATATGTATGCACTCAACTTAGGTGCACGCAGATTCATAAAGCAAACTCTACTTGATCTAAACAAATTGATAGACAACAACACCATAAATAGTTGGAGATTTCAACACCCCACTGACAGCACAGGACAGATCCTCCAAACAGAAAATTAACAAAGAAATAACAGACTTAAACTGAACTCTAGAACAAATGGGCTTGACTGACATTTACAGAACATTCTACCCAAAAACCACTGAATACACATTCTTCTCATCAGCTCATGGGACATTCTTTAAGATTGACCATATTCTAGGACACGGAGCATGTCTCAAAAAATTTAAAAAAATAGAAATCATACCATGCATCTTCTCAGATCACAGTGGAATAAAAACAGAAATCAACCCCAACAGAAACTCTCATCTCTACACAAAGTCATGGAAATTAAACAACTTTCTGCTGAACGATTCCTTCATAAATGAGGAAGTAAAGAGGGAAATCAAAAGATTCTTTGAACTAAATGACAAAGGAGACACAAGTTATCAAAATCTGTGGGACACAGCCAAAGCAGTCCTGAGAGGAAAGTTTATTTCCATAAATGCCTATATCTAAAAGTCAAAAAGATCACAAATAGACAACCTAATGAACCGACTCAAAGAACTGGAAAAAGAAGAACAGACCAACCCAAACCCAGCAGAAGAAGGGAAATTAATAAGATCAAATCAGAACTAAATGAAATTGACAACAGGGAAACCATACGGAAGATTAATAAAACGAAAAGTTGGTTCTTTGAAAAAATAAATAAAATTGACACCCCTTTGGCTAAACTAATAAAAAACAGAAAAGAAAAATCCCTAATAAGCTCAAACAGGAAGAAAAAAGGAGAAGTCACAACTGATGCCATGGAGATTCAAGATATAATTTATGAATATTACAAAAACCTTTATGCAGACAAACTGGAAAACGTGAAGGAAATGGACAAATTTTTAGAAACACACAGCCTCCCTAGGCTCAACCAGGAAGAAATAGAATTCCTGAACATACCAATATCAAGGACCGAAATTGAAACAGCAATAAAAAACATTCCAAAAAAGAAAAGTCCCGGACCAGATGGTTTCACACCCGAATTTTACCACACCTACAAAGAAGAACTGGTGCCTATCCTGCAGAAATTATTCCACAGCATCGAGAAGGATGGATTCCTCCCAACACACTTTATGAAGCCAACATAACCCTGATAACAAAACCAGGAAAGGACACAACAGAAGAAGAAAACTACAGACCAATATCCCTTATGAATATAGATGCAAAAATTCTCAACAAAATTCTAGCTAACGGAATCCAGGTGCTTATTAAGAAAATAATCCATCATGACCAAGTGGGCTTCATTCCAGAGATGCAGGGATAGTTCAACATACGCAAATCTATAAACATAATTCACCACATAAACAGAAGCAAAAACAAAAACCATGTGTTTCTCTCAATAGACGCAGAAAAAGCATTTGACAAAATTCAACACCCGTTTATGATAAGAATACTTAACAAAATAGGCATAGATGGAGTTTACCTAAAAATGATACAAGCCATTTATGACAAACCCACAGCCAACATCATACTGAATGGGGAAAAATTGAAAGCATTCCCACTTAGAACTGGAACCAGACAAGGTCACCCACTATCTCCACTTCTGTTCAACATAGTGCTGGAAGTCCTGGCCACAGCAATCAGGCAGGAGAGTGGACTTAAAGGCATACGAATGGGAACAGAAGAGATCAAACTCTCACTATTTGCTGATGACATGATATTACATCTAGAAAAACCCCATGGATTCAGCCAAGAGGCTCCTGGAACTGATAAATGAATTCAGTATAGTCTCAGGATAACACAAATCAGAGGCTTTCGTATATGGCAATAGCAGTCATACCGAGAATCTAATCAAAGACTCAATTCCCTTCACAATAGCAACAAAGAAAATAAAGTATCTAGGAATATGTTTAACTAAGGAGGTAAAAGACCTCTACAGGGAGAACTATGAAACATTGAGGAAGGAAATAGCAGAGGACGTAAACAGGTGGAAAACCATACCATGCTCGTGGGTCGGCAGAATCAACATTGTTAAGATGTCTATACTACCCAAAGTGATCTACAGATTCAATGTAATCCCTATTAAAATACCAACATCATTCTTCACAGATGTAGAAAAATTAATTCTATGCTTCGTATGGAACCAGAGAAGACCCCCCATAGCGAAAACAATTGGCAATAAAAACATAATGGGAGGTATCAACTTACCAGACTTCAAACTTTATTATAAGGCTGTAGTAATCAAAACAGCTTGGTATTGGCACAAAAATAGAGCAATTGACCAGTGGAACAGAACTGAGAACCCAGATATAAAACCATCCTCATATAGCTACCTAATCTTTGACAAAGTAGACAAAAACATACACTGGGGAAAAGAATCCTTATTCAATGAATGGTGCTGGGAAAACTGGATAGCCACATGTAGAAGACTGAACCAGGATCCACACCTTTTACCTCTCACAAAAATCAACTCACGCTGGGTAACAGACTTAAATCTGAGGAGTGAAACTATTAGAATTCTAGAGGAAGATGTTGGAAATACTCTTCTAGACATTGGCCTAGGCAAAGAATTTATGAAGAAGACCCCAAAGGCAATCACAGCAACAACCAAAATAAATAAATGGGACCTGATCAAATTAAGAAGCTTCTGCACAGCCAAAGAAACTGTCACAAGAGCAAACAGACAACCTACAGAATGGGAGAAAATTTTTGCATGCTACAAATCTGATAAAGGGCTGATAACTAGAATCTACTTAGAACTCAGGAAAATCAACAAGAAAAAATCAAACAACCCTATCAAAAAGTGGGCAAAGGACATGAACAGAAACTTTTCAAAAGAA
>RJWJ010013588.1:0-33806 GCA_004363605.1 Indri indri | reverse complement strand
AAGAGTGAGACTCTGTCTCAAAAAAAAAAAAAAAAAAGAAAAGAAAAGAAAAGAAAAAGCTGGAAGAATTGGGCTATGGAGCTTTGCCTCATCCACCATATTCACCTGACCTCTGGCCAATCGACTACCACTTCTTCACGCATCTCAACAACTTTTTGCAGGGAAAACGCTTCCACAACCAACAGGATGCAGAAAATGCTTTATAAGAATTCATTGAATCCCAAAGCATGGATTTTTATGCTACAGGAATAAATAAGCTTATTTCTCGTTGATAAGACTGTGTTGATTGCAATGTTTTCTATTTTGATTAATAAAGATGTGTTTGAGCCTAGTTATAATGATTTAACATTCATGATCTGAAGCTGCAATTACTTTTGCACCAACCTAATATAATACATAAGGACAAGTAGTGAAAACCCATTTTTTCTTTTTTTTAAGACAGGGTCTCGCTCTGTCACCCAGGCTGGAGTGCAGTGATGGAATCATAACTCACTATAAACTTGAACTCCTGAGCTAAAGTGATCCTCCTGCCTCAGCTTCCAGAGTAGCTAGGACTATAGGCATGCTTCATCATGCCTGGCTATTTTTTTTATTTATTTTAGAGACAGGATTTTGGTATGTTGCCTAGGCTGGTCTCAAACTCCTGGCCTCAGGCAATCCTTCCAACTTGGTCTCCCAAAGTGCTGATATTACAGGCATGAGCCACCATGTAATAACAATGATTTAAATACAGTGAGTTAAAATCTGAATTGAGTTGGTGAGTTCGAAGAGTATTAGCAAAAGTATTTTAAGTGAAATAGTCTTTCTGGACTTATGTCTACAGGCAACACATTCTGTCAGTACCAACTCTCATTTATATGCAGTGATTTCAGCACTGGAGAGGGAGAGGTTAAGGTTGTGGTTATAAAGTTTTAAAAAATAGCAATAGGGGCTCTGATATTCTGGAGTGGGAAGAAGGTCATGCCCACTTACTGGAGGTTCTCTGAACAAAAGTGTACCTCTCTTTAGTAAGGTTCATATCATTCTTGGAATATAGTGCTCAGTTTTGAATATCACTTTTCAAAATACATAAAAAGATGAAAAGACATTGTCAAAGAATAGGAACCCCATGGTTGCGGTAACTGAAGTTATCTTAAAGAAGGGAAGCTTTAAGAAGATGAAAAGATAAGCTGTAAATTTGTGAAGGTGACTTAGACTCATTCAATGTGGCCTTGGATTAGATACTTAGAGGTTAGAAGGTTAGTGGGAAAACTTTCCAAGATAACAGTTTTTTTGGTAATACAGTATAAATATAATTCTGTAGTCAGACTTTTCTGACAATGTAAAATACAGATTCAGAACACTAGAATTTGCACTGGGCATTCAGTTACTAGGTTGGTAAGTTATTCAGCCTTGAGCATCTGGAATTCTAATGCATAAAATATGGCACAAGGTATTATCCAGGGATAATTAATAGACAGGTTCATAAAGGAAAGAATGGGAGATCAGAATAAAGTGTAAATAGAGTGTTTTAGAGAGTCTTCAATGAAAAATAAAGGAGTCCATATTTTATATTATTAATATAAACAATAAGAGCTGAGAGAGGGTATGGGGGAGGCTGCTCAATGAAGACTTTAAGAAATTACTCAACTAAAAGAATACTTTAAAATAACAAATTTGCAAATGAAACAAAGGACCAGTTAAAACAGATGCCATCTCTTCTGTATTTATGAATACTTTTTACACTTGGATTGTATTTGAAACATACAGGGTACATTTATGCTATGAAGATTTGGTGTTGAACAACTCACGGAGGGATTTAAAAGAATGGGGACAAGGTGAAAACATTTTAGGAATAAGAAATAAGTATATGGAATGAAAATGCTAAACAGAAAAACTAAAATATACGAAGATGATACAGGAAAGTGAACCCCAAAACTGGGGTCTTGCCTGAAGGCCAAGTGGGTTCCTGGCTTCACACAGGAAAGAATTCAAGAGTGAGCCAACAGAGTAAAGCAAAAGCAAATTTATTGAAGTAATAAAGAAACAGAAGGAAGCCTTGCTCCACAGGTAGAGCAGAACTCTCCCTCAGAGCAACAGAGAGTAGCACTTTATGATTTTCCGGGACCTTATGTTATGCCTTTTGTTTACTTTTATGTTAAGTGGAGATAGGATTATTCATAAGATTTCTGGGAAAATGGCGGGGGGGGGTCCCAGAATTTAGGACCCTCCCCTTTATAAACTATATAGGTAACTTCTGGGAGGTGCCAAGGTACTTGTAAACTGTCATAACACTGGTGGGAATTTCTTTTGCTATGCTAATCCATTATAAGCAGGGTATAATGAGCAGTGAGGATAACCTGTGGTCACTTTTTATTGCCATCTTGGTCCTAGCTGGTTTGGCCTGGCTTCTCCACAGCTTTCCATTTTATCAGAGACCTTGGTTTGGGTCTTATGAATCCTTTGAGCAGGATCTGACAGTTCCATGTCTCAAAAATGCAATCAAATGCAACATGAGAAACAGAAGCAGTGGCTCAGTAGAATCTCATTTGCTCATATCACACCTTCTACTGCTATTGCCTTGAAACACTAAGGGATTGAGTGTTTATTTTTTCAATGAAGCTATAATTCTCTTCAGGGCTCTCTGAAAATATCTAATGTGCTTAGAGTAGTATCCATAAACAAACTATGTGGGACAGAATGTGGTGGCAAAGTTTAATGATTTTATCACTAGGATTTTTATCTCTTAATAAGGCAACTTGTTTGCAAAATGTATCAAAATATAGTGTACCCACTAGGGAATATAGAAGAGCAGAAAAATAATTTGCTATGTTTTTTGAAACTGACTTTGGCTGGATTGTGTGCCTTCATTTCTGGCTGGAGGTGTAGAAGAAGCTTATTTTCCATTCTGTCAGAACAAGTTGCTTAGGAGATAGCAATATATAAATTGCCTAGTCTATCCTCTAGGAGATCATGTTTGCCCAGATAGTGGAAGGCAAGTAGCTACACAAATATAAATAAAAAGAAAGTGTAAGAGAACAAAAGTTGTATGAGACAGATCACACTTCCAGAAAGCAATGGGAAATCATTATGCAACCTTCCTTAAGGAGATTGTGTTTGAACTAAGCCTGGGCAAGTCTTTAATGGATGATAGGGAGATACAGAGCAGAATATCCCAGGTAGAGAAAAGAGAGTGCATTAAAACACATGGTCGAGAAAGCCCAGATCAGATGAGGGTAGAATGAAAAACATTAAGTAATTTAGGTTGCCTGGAATTGAGAGTCTGATGCTTTTAGAATAATGCTATTTTTGAAATTTTCTATTCACAAATTTCTTTTTTGTGGTATTGAATGTAAACATTTACAGTGCAAAATCTCTTTATTTTCTCTGCAATAAAATAAATTTTATCATTACTCTTTTATTGTCAATTAATATTGTTTGTTTCAAGCTATGTTTAAATTTAAAATATTACAGTTAGTCTTATTTTCATTAAAAATTCTAGAGTTAAAATACCTCACACACACATATTTTAGCATGCCCACATACAATAATATTTTGAAAAGAGAGAGAGAGCAAATATAAAATCTATATGAAGTTTCTGAGTGAGCCAAATGCTGCTGAAAAATGGTATAAATATGAAGTTAATTATTTTTTATATCTTCTTAATACATATAATTTGATTTCCTTCTTACAAAATGTTGAGTGATTTGACCCTACTTTTCAAAGAAGCAATCTACTGATTAATATTTCTCACAAAGCAATGCAAAATAGAAATCTATGCAGACAAGTTTTTTAAGAAAACACTTAAAAACCAATTATAGTGAATTAAATTACTTTGAAAAATTATTAAACTTTAAGAAACCTGCGGAAAGAAGACAGTGAGCTTTGGATATAATTAATGAAGAAAATGATTGCACATTAGGCTGAGCTCACATGCTGCCAATCTTGGTTTATAATTACATTGCATTAAATTTACTAAGCATATGTACCAAAAATAAATCATTAGAGTAAAAATTTATTAACTGGCTTCTCCTAAGAATAAAAAGCAACTCAGTGCAAAAAGGTTTGAGTATTTTTTGTTTGTTTGTTTGTTTGTTTTAGGTAAGTTACTAACAAAACACAACAAATTTGGATTCTTGATAAGGAAAACACATTGCAGCACATTTTAAAATTGAACAAGTCAACAAAGTAAAGGTAATTAACTTGTTCATTAAACTAGAGTCATACTTTTGTTTATTCTAGATAACTACTAATATAGTATTCTAAAACCGTATTAAACCGGTGGAAATGCAAAGATGAAAGACACAGTCTTTGAACAGAGATGTAAGTTACAGAATAATTTTTTCCTATGCATCTGTAGTTACTATAATATTATATTTGGGAATATTTAACAACTTTTGTTGAGTTTCTACTTTGTGCCAAGTACTGTGCTGGGCATGATGAACTTTAAAAAATCAAAAAAGTAGGAGGAGGTAAAGGAAGAAGAAAACTTCTTATCGTCCTAAAGCTCAAAATCTAAGTTCAGGATTTATTACCTTAAATATTTTCAGGATTACTTTAGAAATTATAACATTACAGCTCCCTTCCAAGGCCCAGCCAAGACTTGAGCAGACATATCAATATAAGTGAATCACAGTTCTTTACATAGTCCTCAGTGAAGCTTCTATGGTAAAGTTAAGCCCTATATTGGCTCTATTTAAAACAACTACAATTTTTTTTAACATTCTAAAATGATTTCATCTATAAAAGGGTTTTCATAGGTATGTCTTCTTGCAAAGATTGAAAAGCCAAGGAACACTTTCGGGTTCTTTAATAACCCTCTATACAACTCCATTCTTCTATTGCATTAAAATTGTGTATTATGCCAGGCTTTCCTACAAGAACAAAATTTCTTTAAAAACTTTCTTAATGTTCAATTTCTAACAAAATGCCTCGCATATCATACATGCCTAATAATTGCTTAATGAACATAAGAACAAATACATGAGTGCATAAATTACTTCATCTAGTATAACAAATGTAAGATTTCATTGTTTTTCTAAATATCCTTATTAAATTACTATCATCTGAAATGATAAATTGTTGGATTAAATGATACTTGGGCCTGTATCTGCATTTCACCGATCAAATGATATTCTAATAGTAGATCCCAAAAAAATAGTTTAATAGTTACACTTGTTATATGTTTTGAAAGAAAAGTTAAGAAAATTTCATCAAAACTCTCAATGTAGATCACTGCCAATTCACCCATATACACACACAGAACATAATACTTAGATATTTTATTCCCCCCAGGGCTCCCCATCATACCTTATAGCTAATTGTCATTAAGAAAGATTAAAGAAATCAAAATTCATTGTATCATCCCCAAAGTCAAAATTGTACACTTTTTTTTCTACTGAGATCTAGGGCTTTTCATTCATCACATAAAAGCAACTTACTTATTCCACCATCGGGTTATATTTATAGATGAATGACATAGAATTTCTCAGTTAACGTTATTTTTGTGTCACTCTTTTACATGTTAATGTACATACTTGAGATAATGAATTTCCACATTATGTACTTAACACCAAGTTGCACAGCATCTCTTCCCAAATGGCATCTGGAATATCAGGTAAACTATGATGTTGAAAGGCCCGTGAACTTTGGCAATACTAATTCTTATACAAAGGCATCTCCAAAACACCCTAATTTTTATTTCTTTCAGCCTTTAGACACACAGAAACCAAACAATGACAACAAAATAACCCTGCTTAATGAATCCTTCTATTCGCTCTTTGGCACATGAAATTCTTCCCTTAGAGCTGGTACAAGTACTTCTTCATACCAAAGAAACCAGAGGGGAAGCAGAACCAAGGACGGTAGAGAGAGGGAATGGGTGACATTTGTCCAATTCACTAGCTGCACATTACAGTTTAGGAATGCTGAACATTGAATCTGTGTAGCTCTCAGTCCTGATGCACTTCTGTTTTTATGAATGATTTTAAAAATAAACATCATTTTATGCAAATGAATTTGTAATATCTGCTTTTTATTTATTAAAAAAGAAATGATACTACCTACCCTCTCACATGTTGCACTGGGGGATATTGGTAAGGTCACATATCAAGGGTACTCAGTTGTTGCCTCAAGTGGGCTTAGAGTCCTATCTAATAATGAGTCTTTTTATGAAACAAAACAAAACAAACAAAACAGAAAGCTTAAGTTGGATCACGACACCTTTGAATATCTAAAAGACAGCAGTGCTTTCTTCAGCTGTCATTAGTGCATGTATTCTGTGGTCTATGGCTGAAAAGGAGCTCTGCATTGCAGGAGTGATGGAAGGAATGTGCTCTTGGCTCTGGAGTTCTAGGAAATCTCATGCAGAGGTCACAGACCCAGAGGGTGGATGGAGACTGTGATGTCTTTGGACAACAGGGAATATCTCGGGGTCCCACAAACATACAGAAATCCTGGCTCCTGGATCTAAAGGGGCTTGAGTTATGTAGCAGAATGAAGGAGAGGAAATCAGAGCCATGATAAAAGAAAAGCTGTCGTTATTTATGAAAGCCCCAGAAAGTAAGGGTGAATGGGCGGAATGTAAATGAACACATTAACAGTGATAGGAAAAGAAGTTTCAGCAAGGAAATTAGCCTAAGTAGAGTTACAGTTTAAGTCGTATAACTCAAAAAGATATATTGAAGTTCCAATCCCCCATATATGTGAATGGGACCTTATTTGGAAATAGGATCTTTGCAGATGTAAGCAAGTGAAGACAAGGTCATTGGGATGGGAGGTGTCCTAATCCATATGACTGGTGAAGACAGAGACTCACAAGAAGGATACCGTGTGATGACAGAGGTGGAGATTAGACTGATGCAGCTGCAAGCCAAGAAACGCCAAGGATTGACGACCACTGCCAGAAGCTAGGAAGAGGCAGGGAAGGATTCTCCGCTACAGGTTTCAGAGGAAGCATGGCCATACTGACACCTTGATTTTGGACTTCTCTGGCTCCAGAACTTTCAGACAATAAATGTCTGTTGTTTTAAGCCACCCAGTTTGTGGAACTTTGTAGAATAGCCCTATGCAACTAATGCAAGTAGCAATAGCAATAACAAGGAAACAAGGTAAAGAAACAATGGCATTTCTTAGACTACCTATGTGAACTAGGTCATGGTTTTCAACTACCCTGAGCTCTTGTCAGAATGATGTTATTGGGCTCTAAATGAAATAGTTACTTGCGCTTTCTGGCTGATCCAGGCTGCACTGCAACCTGCTGAAACTAGGAAGGAAGCATGGTTGTAGTATGTTCTCAGGTATGATATTAAATTGTGTTCCTCCACTTATTAACATATATTTTTGAACGCCTGCAAACATGATGGGCTGTGGAGTTTTAAAGATTAACTTGTGCACTCTCTCTTAGGAGAGAGCATGTGCATGATTATAATTAATTTTATTAATTGGTACATGAAAACACATTCAAGATAGGTGGTTGAGGCAGATAACACAGTGGAGCAGAGTGTTTACTTCAGAATTGAGCAGACCTTGGCTCCAATCCCTGCTCTTCAAATTACTAGTTCTACATTTTGGCATGAACTATTTAATTTTTAAAAATTTCTCTTTGTCTTACCATAAAATGATAATAATATATACTTTGCAAAATTTGGGGTACAATTAAATGTTTTAGAACAAAGACCGTCATAGAGTAAATGTTCAATAAATAGAAGCTTTTATTACTGACAGTCATAATATAAAATAAAATAGAAAAATGTAGGGAAAAAACAATCATACCCGTTTAAAGGTATCTGGGAAATCTTCAGGGAGAAAGTAGGCTTCGAATCTCAGCAAAAGAGCTAATTAAGAACTCCTTAGGAAAGCAAGAAGGCTAGATATTCCAGGGAGAAGAAACTTGATGTGCAAAGATATGGAGACATTTTTGTCCCTGAGGCCCAACCCCACCTGTGGTAGACACAGCAGAAAGAGTAAGCATTTGACTAAAACTGCATGTGCTCTCCCAGCTTGCCTTGCAATTAAGTTAGGTAAATTATATGGAGTGCTGATCAATGAATCAGACAGAGGTGATGTAAGCTCCCCCCAGTCCTGCCCCTTGGAAATATTTCATAAGGAACCCCAGCTTGCTTTTCTCTTGTTGGGTTGATCTAAGAGTCTGCAAGCTTAGGTAGTTTTACAGGTGGAGGAAGCCTATATCCTTTTGTCTCAAAATGAAGGAGAACCTTCACTGATGTGCATTAGGCCCTGCATGAACTATAATTTTATTTGTGTGTGTGTAAACCACTGGGATCTCAGGGTCTGTTGTAGCAGCTAACATGAATTATCCTGACAATAAAAAAAGACCGTAATAACACCTCTTTACCCTCCATACTCAGCATGTAACTTTCCCTTCCAACAGCTGCAAAGAGTTGAACAAAACTATCTTCAGTTTAAGTGTGATTGCAACCCAGCCAGCAAACCACATGGTAAGATGGAACTAATGGGCACCTGTGTAAATATCTGCATTCTATCTTCTCATGGGTAGAAAAGAATTCAGTCCTTCAATGGCCAACATCAGAGGATTTCTCCAAGCAGTAATTCATTAACTCCTAAGTATTAATTGCAAGTTTTTTTTTTAACAAACAGATGGGTCATGAATAGTAAATAGACACAAAACAATATATAGAGAAAATAATTAAACTATTACAGCTTTTGAAGGCAGTGAAGCTATTAAAATGTAATTTTTAAAAAATGAGAATGGAATGAGAATGTAATTTCACAGGTATGATTCAAAAGTCTAAGTACTTATGCACCATGTGCAATTACTTGTAATTACAAATTAGAGGGAGACATGGCAGAGCTAAAATATAGTAAAATTGGATTTATGAAAATTTTCATAACGTGCAAACAAAAAATAAGTGTCTAGGCATTTATTTCATTACAATTCTTATAAACCTATGCTAACCAGGAGAATGAGATCCACTGGGAATAACTCAGAATATAGAAATGAATTAAAAGAAAAGTTTATGCTAATAATTCTTAACAAGGAGATTAAGTAATTACATAAAAGAAGGTTCAGCCAGAAAAGCAGAAACTATCATGTATATGGAAATAATTTAATACTAGCATCAGTTTCCATAGCAGGACATGGGTGATGATAAATCTGAGAATGAACCAGCTATTGACCAACACAGATTTCACGAATTGTTGAGGGGAGTAGGATCTAATTTTGCTGACCACTGCCACTTTGTAGATGTATATATATACCTTTTAAACTTTTAGCAATTCTGTGAATTATATATTTTTAACATCTTTCAGATGAAAAAACTATGAATCAAATAACTAATATGCTGAAATCATGAGTTACTAAGTGGCAGAGCTGGAATTTGAGTCATCTGACTCCATGTACTATCCCATCTACCATACCATGTGGCATAGCTTAGGGAGGGGGAAGTAGAATTTGGCGATTCTCCCTTACTCTGAGTTCCATAATGATATAAAAAATTATTTTCACAAAATAATTACTAGCACTATCCCAGACTGTAATATTGTATCCTATGAACACAAAGTATATTACCAACATGAGGTTTAGCTATGCAATATGGAACATATTTTACAAGCTAAGAAATCCACTTGCTTAAATAACAAAGAAAACCCCACGTCTTGTTTTTATGGCCACATATATACTATTAGTCTCAGAAATTACAAAATGCTGTGTTTTCTCAACTGAGCATTTTGGGTTTAATATTCTGCTTAACTTTTTTTCCAGATCAAATTTGCTAATATCTTCTATAATATCTAATGATGAATTATGTTAATTGTCCAAAGTCAAATTTGATGTTAAGAGATATGATTTCTACTAGTTAGATAAAATATATTTAAAAATACATTCTCTGTACCATAGAAATGAGGTGTCTGGGAAATCTATGGGATTAGAAGAGATAAAGAGAAAGAAAATGGCAAAAAATAGACCTCCCCTAAAGAAGTATTTAGAAACTAACTCCATGATGAAGGTAAATTCTAAAGTGCATGAGCTTCAAAGCTTCAGGGAACTTCAAGGAGACTCAAAAGATGCTTTGTAGACTTGTTCAAGTTATAAAAGTCTTTGCAAAAATTCTCAAGTAGTTGTAAATATCCAGAGGGAAGATAGACCACAGAGTTTTCAGATGTTCAGTTCTATGTCTAGTCTCAAGGGCATGTGCTTCATTTTATTCCATTCTTAATTAAAAATCAACACCCCAATACAGTGTCAGTGTATCTCCAGCACCAACTGCTCCCCCTTTCCATCAATGGTGGAATTCAAATAAGTACTGCTTCATTCACTGCAGCTCAGCAACATGCAGACTGCCAAAGTATCTCAGAAGAATTACATGGTTAGGTTTCCCCAAACCCTGAGAAGCAACACTAGGAGATATTGGGGAGATGTTTAAATGTGTTAATAAGGAGATGGTGAATATAAAGTAAAATGAATTGCTCAGAAAACCCAATAAAATAATAGTTATCATCATTAACTAACTTACGTGCCATGCACTTTCAAAAGAGCTTTATATTTATTACATAATTTAATACTCACAATAATCCCACAGGAAAGTACTATTAATATTTCCATTTCACAGTGATTATTTGTTCAAAGGCACTAGTCTTGTCTGTGACTGAGTCAAGATTTTGACCAAGGCTCATCTGACTCTTGTCAAAGAATATAATTGGAACCACTACTTCATATTACCATCCTCACAATAAAGAAAAACTCCACCAAAAATATTCACCTCCAAGTGCTAGAAAAGTGGAGCTTTAAAAATTATCCAAGAAATTGGATTCTCTTGTGTAATTTCTTGCTTCAGTTAGTGAAAATTTCCAGATAATCTAAACTGAGGGACTGATAATCAGCTACTTTGCCCAAAATATTGAAAATTTTAAAATAACCATTGGCAAATTTTGTATGAATGGAAACTACATGTTACCTGCCTAATGACTTTAACTGGTGGGAGCCACGCAGGCAGGTAATGAAGACTAAGAATAGTGCTGGCATGAGGTGGGCTGTGCCTGCAGGGCCTGAGCACAATCAGGTAGCAGTGATGAATTTGGGGAGGGAAGGGAAAATCATGCAGTAAAATAATTTGCCCTTTTGTTCTCATATTTTTAAAGTTTATAAGCAAACTCATAATTACAATATGCATGCTCTAAAAATTATATCTCCCATGGGTGCCACATAAATTTTAGCTATTTTAAATGTTGATAATTACTGGTACTCGACCAATAAGTAGTCTTTGTTTCTTTAAATCTTAGGAATATTGCAAAAAAGATGTGCTACTTTACTCACATAATCTTGTTTTGAGTTGTGGTACAATACACATAACATTTACCATCTTAATGACTTTTAAGTGTACAGTTCAGTGGTATTAAGTATATTCACATTGTTGTGCAACCATCACCACTATCCATCTACAGAACTCTTTTCATCTTCCTCAACTTTGCACCCATTAGGCAATAACTTCCCATTCTTTCCTCCCCCCAGCCCCTCCTAACCGCCATTCTACTTTCTGCCTCTATGAATTTGACTACTCTGGGTACTTGATATCAGCATAATCATACAGTGTTTGTCCTTTTGTGACTGGCTTATCTCACTTAGCATAATGTCCTCAAGTTTCATCCATGTAGCATGTGTCAGAATTCCCTTGTTTTTTAAGGTTGAACACTATTTCCTTGTATACATATAGCACATTTTTTATTCATTTATTTATTGATGGACACTTGGTTTGCCTCCACTTCTGGACTTCTGGCTGTTGTGAATAATGCTGCAATAAACATGGGTGAACAAACCTCTTACAGCCCCAGCTATCTATTGTTTTCAGTATATACCTAGAAGTGGAATTGCTGGATTATATGATAATTCTATTTTTAACTTTTTGAGGTGCCATCGTACTGTTTAGCACAGTGGCTACAATATTTTACATTTCTTGCCACAGTGCACAAACATCCCAGTTTATCCACATCCCCAACACTTATTTCCTACCTTTTTTTGTGGTTTCTATAAAGAGTAGCCATCCTAATGGATGTGAGGTGGCATCTCTTTGTGGTTGGGGTATTTTAATGGATGAGTCAATATTTGCTCCTTCATGGGAGCAAGGCTATAAATACATCCTTCCTAGTTATAACATATTAACCATATATGTAGTCTAAGTCACAAACTCTGCCATTTTTCCCTGCTTAAGTACTCTTCCATTAAAAATAGTTTCTACATGTATACAGTAGGTGTGTATCAGACGAGACTGGAAAATTTATCACACCAGTGCAATCTCCATAGCCAAGTCACAGATATTTGTCTTAACAGATCTCATTACTTCTCCTGAGTTAGCATTCCATGTAGGTGCCAAGAAAACAACTGTTTGCAAGATAGGTATAGGCTTCATTTAACAATGCAACTATTTCCCCCATGTCCAGAAAACCCAGGATAATAGAATGTGCATCATTGCTGCAATGAACTGAATGTGTCCCCCCAAAATTTATATGCTGAAATTATAACCCCCATGGTGATGGTATTAGGAGGGGGGCCTTTGAGGCCATGAGGGTGGAGTCTTTATAAATGGTATTAGTGCCCTTAAAAAAGGGAACCAGAGAGCTCTGCAACCTTGAAGAGGGCTCTCACCAGACACCGAATCTGCTGGCACCTTGATCTTGGACTTCCTGCCTTCAGAATTGTGAGAAATAAATGTTTGTTGTTTAAGCAACCCAGCATGCTATCCTGTTATAACAGAAACTGCCTACTATAATTATCCAGTCCAAGAGAAGAGACAGAGAAAACAAGAAAAAGGGGGAGGAGGGAAGGGGAGAGAGAAACTCTAATCATTCTTTAAATAAATAGGGAATTGCAAATAGCCGTCTAATTTCAAATTGTGCCTCGTCAACACATATGCGTCTTCCATTATTTCTGAGTTTAGTACCAACCTTAAATCTTAATGAGAGACTTCTCAGGCCTTACAGAGAACTATTAATAAGTGGTCTGGGTGAGTGAGAAAACATTGTAAATGTCAGAAGCAAGGAAAACAATAGAAGGTGATTGATTAAATGGACAGTTGTGGATTCAGAGAAGAAATGATTAAAATCTGGGCAGAAGTGCAAGTACTCAACTCACCTGGGTCTCTGAATCACAGTTACAGCACCAAAGACTGTTTAGGCAGCTGCATAGGGTATCATAAATGAGCATCTACATGAAGTGACCTTAGGGTTTAATTAAAAGGAAGGATTTGGTAGCACCTAACAGAGACTGAGAATCACACCTGAACTAGGAGATGATTTCACAGAATATAAAACCATAGAAGAAATTAGAGGCAATGCATTCTAATTTCTTGCTGGAAGCAGGAAACTCTATCAAACATGTCAGAAGCCATACAGTTCTTGCTTGACTATCTCCCAAGATTAAACGCTTACTCCTTTATAAAGAAATATATTCCTTTCTGCTGCTGGATGACTTCATGTTCAAAAAGATATTTCTTATACTGAGGCAAAATTTACTCCTCTTTAAATTCTCTGTTTCTTCTTTTTTTTCTACCCTCTAAAACTTCAGCCCTTTCCTCTTTCCAAAATGCTTGTTGAGTATCCTACGTCATCTTCTCTGCATCTCGTGTTCTTGAAATGAGTATCTCCAGGTCCCTCAACCATATCTGGTTCTCTAATTTTCTAAACTTTATTCTCCTGGTTAGCTTCTGCTAGAATTGCTCATTAATGTCAAAGATCTTATCTTATTCATTTTTGCTCCTGTTATCACTTGCAAACAGTGGGAATTTAGTAAACAACTTCTGACCTAAAAGCCATATTTAAAATGCAGCACCCAAAACACATTGTAATGTTCAACTTGTTACAAATAACAGAACAGTATATAAAACCCAGCAATAAGTTTTTAAAAATAGGCTTTTCCAGACAACTTTCTTATTTCTGCATCCCTTTACCTCAATCTACTCCCTATCTCAAATACTATGCTCTGTTCTAGCATATAAACTTACCTCGGGAATGGGTCCAGAATATTCATTCACACAAATACACAGAATCAGATGGTATATTTATAACAGTCGAGTGTGCTTTTGCACAGTATCAGAATCTCAATGGATGAAATTTCAAACAATGGAAAACCAATGGATTGACTTATCATTAAAATATAGGAGACAAGAGATCCTGATATATTCTTGAATGCATGCATCAGGTTTTAATCGACACTTACTAAGTGCTAGTTTTTTGGCTGGGAACTGTTGGGGAGATAGGTATAAGATCCATAGCAGGTGTATAAAAGGAGTATTTGTGGGAAATAAGTATTTTCATTGCTTACACTGGAATGTTTCTACAAAAGGCTGAATAGGAGTTTTCCAGGATGTTAAGCAGAATCTAATAAATGGTATCCTTAACAAAAGGCAATAGTATGAATAAAGGAAGATTAAATCACTTTGAAGAATTAAAAATAAAGAGCAATTATGGCTAAAAATAATGCTGCAAAATAAAATACAGTTAAGATGGTATTAGTCTGACATATTGTAAGCAGCCTTGAATACCATGTAGACTTCTTATAATTCAGCTGATGAAAAATTACAACTATTATTTAATATTTCTGAAATTCATTTTTGACATGAATATCTGTTCTGAACAGGTATGATGTAGATCAGCAAGGTCATTCTTCATGTGGTTGTTGAAGGATGCATTACTCCATGAAGACTCAGAAACTTCTCATTCCCACTCACATTGTAACAGTCAGAAATAAGGCAGATGGCCCTGCCTAATTAAAAGAGAGGGTTGGAAATGTAGTCTAGCTGTACACCAGAGTGCAAGAGAGAATGGATTTATTATGTTAAAGTATATGCATGCAATTGAATAAGCATTGCGGAGCCACTGAGGTTAGTTTTCAAGCTGGGAGTAACAGGAGCAAAGTGGAGACGGAGAAGACATATATTTTCTGCACAATGAACAAAAAGAGATGACAGTGTTGTATGAAGATCTTTTTTCACTGATGATATCACTATAGAAAATTATTGCCAAATGCCATGGGTTTTCACCCCTGTCCCTGACCCAATAGCATATGGGTGACTATCATACAACTACCATCAATTAGATAGTTTACAAAACATCCTTTGTCATTGCTCACAGTAAGCTAATTTTGAGAACTTTTTTAACACAAGGACAACTGATCTGGCTTTATTTTATATGCTAAGTTTCATATTGAAATGAAAACCAAAGAAATTATAATAGATCTCCTCTGCAACATGCCACAGTATATAAAAACAGAGGGGGACCTTCATCCTACTGAGAAGTTTATTGGATTTTCTTTTTTAAAAAAACCTGTATGATATTTTGACAATTGCTTTTTTTGGTAACTACTGAAAAAAGGTTAAACTTACAATGTTTTTCAGGATGCTATGTATCCATTTGTAAACATTCTAACACACCTCCATGCAGGCTCTTAGAAATCGTTAAGTATTCTTCAAAGATAATTCAAAAATTGGACTTAATTGTCTAGAATAATATGGAGAAATTTTAATGGATCATAGAATAATAAAAGCTCAATAGAGTATGAACTTTGCAAAAACCTCACCCAGCTCTCCCCTCAATGCAAAATGAGTCCCCTTGGTGCCATCACTAACAAGCAGATGTGTCACATTCCCAGTGTCAGAAAGCTTAATATGAAGGAACCAGTGAACCTTGAAGAACTCTAAATGTCACAATGGTTAGGTTACAATACTATTCACAATAAAAGGTACAACACTAAAATAGCAGTAAGAGCGAAAGAGGAACAGGTACACTTTGAATATTTACGTCTCCCTCCTCCATTCGCTGATGGAGTGATTATCACAGCTGGATGGTTCGACTAATCATACAATTCCTTAATTGCCTCATTTGTTTTAAATAATTGAAAGTGTATCTGTTAGATATGCCCTCAGATCTTGTTGCCCTCTACTAATGGAGGGAAGGTGTGAGGAAGGTAAAGAATTACATCGTTCCTTTAACTGATATAAAAAATGTAGAACTGATGATTTCAAAGGCTGCAATATACCTGGGGCACCATGATTTCTGTTAAAGTCCAGATCCTCAGTTAATGGTGACTCTATTCTTTCAGTTGGTCAAGCAAAAAATGCTGGAATCATACTCGATACTCCTCTCTTTCTCTCCCACCTCAAATCCAATTGCTGAACATTCAATAAATGTGTTAAGTGAATGACATGAATCTCAATTACATAATGCATACATTAGCTTTGGAACATTTGAGAAAATTAATTAGAACTCAAGTCTTCAATTTCTTCCATATATTATAATAATAATAATAGGCCCATCAGTTTGTTGGAACTATAAACTAAGGTAATTATATAAAATCGTATCTAGTTGGCAAGTAGTGGCTAGTCAAAAAATATTTGTTCTAAATATTGTCACTTCTTTTTAGATTTTCTCTTCAAAATTTGGTTTAACTGCTGTAAAAAAAAAAAAAAAACACCTATCCTTTCCTAGTCTTGAGGGATACAATGCATCCCTAGGCCAAATCCCTTCATTGTAATATCTAATCATACGAATATATATCAAACCAGGTCATTTGTTGCATTTGTTAGCCTTCCAGAGCCTCTTTTCTCTTCTTTTTTTTTCCTCTAAATCCTTCAAGTAGACTAAGAAAAGATCACTTCGTTAGACCAAATCTCTTTATTTCTCGCCCAGGACTTCAGATGCTTTATGAATTCCTTCAGACATGACGATCTGAGTTTCTAGGAACACAACAGAAATGGGGCACAGTCAGAAAGCTGAGAAATCTCAGGGGCCTTCTCATCCTGTGCTGGTTGCTCCACCATTCCATTTAAGGGTCCCAGATGAATGGATTGGTGACTTGACTAATCCATTCTCGCGAGCCTGATATTAACTTAACTTTTAAGAGACAAAGTAATGGTGGAAGTTAATTATGGTTATTAATTTGTTTAAATGTTAAAAATGGTTTTGAAAGTTCATAACCATGAGGTATAATAGTATGGAAGGTCTAGGTTACTGTGCGGTAATTCAAGAACCCCCAGGTCTTACAGGAAGCCTTATTTCTTACTCAGGCTATGTCCTTCTGAAGCTAGTTCTGCATCATTGTTACTCAGGGACGCAGACTGATGGAACGTCAACCAAAGGGTAAGGGTTGTGATTCTACCATGGAGAAAGGTGTGATTTAGAAATATTACTGAACAATATGAAAGACTACGAGATATATGAAAAGAAAACAAAAAAAAGTCAGATAGTTTTTCCTAAGTATTCATTGTATTATGTAGAAAGTTGTTTTTATAAACTGATTTATAAATAGAAAATGTGAACATAATTCAAGCAAAAAGAAAAAAATTCGCATTTGGCACCTGGATATTTATAATAACATTGAGATTTAGCCCCTATTAAGATATTCGTTGCATATAAGCAAATAGAAAATAAATTTTTCTCGTATTGTTCACCAGAGTACCTCAGAAGGTACTTCTTAGCCATATAAAGTATTTGGTTCCATAAATATTTACAAATTGATTCATAAAAGAGAAATATTAAAATACTTTAAATATGAATATTAAATATTAATATTAAGATAAAACTTAAGATTAATATTAAATATTAATAAGGAAGCAATATCATGGTAGACTAATAGAGGAGTTGGCAAATTTTTCTATAAAGAGCCAAAATATTTTAGGCTTTGCAGACCAAGATGCAAAATAAAAATCCTTATATAAGTAACCAATTATATAACAAGAGAGACAATATATGTAAAATTCTTTGATGATATTCAAAATATTATAACAATTGACTATAATTTTTATACAGAACTACTGATAAGAATAATATAAGTCTGTTTGGGGGATAACATTTTGCTCAATTGGGGTTCAAAATCAGTGTTCCCTTTTATTAAAATCAGTTGTAGATGTTCATCTATTAATGGTGATCCTTAATAAAGTTGTATGTATCTCATCTTTAACAGTGTGTTTTCACACATATAGGTACTGCCAAATACTAATGTCAGTCCACATGCATGTGATTTTAATCGAGCATATTCATTACTTTGAAGACATTTATAGACTTCTCAAAGATTGATATTTGACTTTTAACTTTTTATTACCTTGAGATAATTACTTTCAGCTGAAGATTTGGTAGAAATACCTAAATTTCCTACTTAAATAGGTTTTGAAATACGAACATTTCCTTGGCACTTGCTTTGAAATCCAAGTAGCAATGCTAGAATAATAATTTGAGTGCAGGATAATATGTTTGCTGCAAATCTGTATAAGAATGGAGTCATCCATATTTGTTTTAACTTTTAACATCATAGAAAGTGTAAAAAACAACTCAACATTACTTGTGATTCAAATATCAATTGTTGATTTTCACATTAGGTACTAATTTTCTCATACAAGCAATATTATACTTTGTAATTTTAGTTGACTTTATTAAGAAACTTCATCAAGACTGTAACAAAAGCTAATTTCCAAAGCCATTCAGTGTTCAATAACAGTGCTAAAAAGTAATTTTTCTCATTTAGAAAAATTTCAATCCTGACCCTGAGCTGTAAATATTGCAAAATAATTTGCACACTATTAAACTACTGTGTGGTAGGTCCATTAAGAATAATTAGCCTCTATTTCTGACAAAAAAAAATCATGATTTCACAATGAATTAGAGCATGAGAGAATATACAAGAGCAAACACAGTTCATTACTGACACTATTAGTTCAATAACACATCTTATGGTCATTGTTTGCCACAAAATACTTTGCAGAGGCTAATTCTCAGTGACTGAGGAAACATTTTAAATTGTCTAATGTTTCTGTGTATGTGTTTATGAATATAAATATTGGTGTTAGCAGTTTAAAAATGAATGAATAAACCATATGACTTTAAGATGTGCCTTTCTTCTCTTTATTAGAGTGCCTTTATGGCACTCTACGAATGAATGAATAGTGTAATTTCAAATAGTGTACAAAATTCTACTTATGTTTAATTCACCCATTTTAGGCATGAGTTGTCTCACAATTTCAAATATTGCCTGATAATGTAATTTGTTCTCATTAAGTACCATGGTGCTTTCCACCATTTTCAAATCTCAGAAGGAAAGGAATATAAAGTCTTTAAATGATACAAAGGATTCTTGCATTTTAAAATCAATATAAAGCAATCAGACAGACAGTTATATATTTGTTTTAGATAATGCCCTAAAAGAGTGCACTGCATCTGAAAGGCCCTGGATAATTGTTTTATAGCAAAATTATTTTTAAATGGATTATCATTGGATTAGAACACTTCCTCTGGAGTTCTACCTTCATATTGGATCTCCAAAGAGGAAAGAATAGGCATGCAAATTACTTCCAAATAAAGTAGGTTCCAATGTTTCTTAAATCTCTGTATATCCCAGTCCTTTTCTCTAAAGCACTCACTAATTGCAAAAGGGTGCTATGGAATTGATTTATAATCTGACAAAGAGGCCAACCCTGGCTGATGCTTGTAGCCACAAAATAAATTTACAAGACATTTCATTCTTAATCTTTATGTTGGTTCACAAATGCACTGAGACTAGGACAACTAAGGATGAAAATATTAAAAAGGAAGAAAAACAAAAATTAGGAGACACAAATGCACTGAGTGTAATGCTCAGGGACCGATTATCCTCACTTAGCAGTGATGTTACTCTTTTCAGTCAATATCCTGCAGTTTCCTACTTATCTGTATGACTTTGGCCATCTGGGTACTATTGCATAATCCAGTGAATAAACATGCTGGGAAAAATCATAAATAATTAACATTATGAAGTACAGTTATGTGCCTTCTCAACAGCAAAATAGCATGGTTAATTGTGTTCTTTGTTGACATTACTTGAGTGTCATTGAATTTGTTTCCATGTCACTTCTCCAATTTTCTGTTTATTTTACTTTTTTTCCTAAAATGTCCTTTTCTGTTGAGACTCTATCCAATACATAGGATAATAATGAGATAGGAAGATTTACTGGACTTACAATTTTACCTTCATACTTGATTACTTTTTAAAACACCTCTGGACATGGCAGAATTTTCCCTATTCTGTGAAACTATACAGCATGAGCAAGGTAACCATATATTTTATCTTTCAAACCAGGACACTTTGGAAAGTGACAGGATATTTTATTTATATTACAATAGGACAATAAATGTAAACTGAATTTTATAATGCTGAAAATAAAAAGGTAAATGTACACTGAAAACTGGGATGTATGGTAACACTTAGCACAAGAACAGAGGATTCATGTTTGGTTCAGACATGGATTTGAATTCTAGCTCTGCCCTTTATCGGCTGTGAGACCTCACGCCAAATTATTTGAACTCTCTGGGACTCAGATTCTTTATATAAAATTAGGATAATAGCCAGGCTCATCATAATACATGAGAATTAAATTAGATAAAATGCTTCAAATAATGTCTGGAACAAAAAAAGATAGTCATCAAATGTAATTATCTTTATTATATTTTTATATCTTGAGAACTTAGAACAGTGTCTAATACATGGAAGGTTTTCAATTAAGATATGTTAAATGAATTTGAAAAAGAATACATGAATGAAAACATACATAGAAACTAAATTACTAGCGGAATTGAATAAAATTATAGTTGTCTTTATGATAACCCTGTAACTCACAGATTGGCTAGTAGATGGTTAGAGTGTACTAGGGAATGATCAAGCCAGACCTGGAGAAACTACCAAATAAACCAAAATTAATTATTCAGCAGAAAATTAATCTACTTAATTTCTAAAATATTTTTTAAACCTCAGAACAATTGTAGTTGTGATTTCTATTTAAACTAAGCATGTAAAAATTCTTTCTTCTTTTGATTATCAATTTTTTTGTGTTTATCACTTTTCTCTTTTAACAGATGTATTAACCAGGATAGGCTAAGTCATGTTGCATAAACAAATAAACACATAAAATCATTATTTAAACATCACAAGGGTTTATTTATCATGCATGCATAGTGCACAGTTGGCCTGGGTGACTCAGGAGGGCAACTGCCCTCCGTAAAGTAACTGTGTGACCCAAGATGCTTAGATCCTGTGGCTCCACTATCTCAACATGAGAATTACTCTCTGATCACCACAGTAAGGGAAGCTGAAGACACTCACCCCAGTAAACAAATGCTTCAGCATGAAAATGTTCCGTCACCTTTATCTCAGGCCACTGGTAAGAATCAATCATGTGATTCCACCTACTTACAAAAGAACTGAGAAGTACAAGCCTCTCAAATGTCCACAGGAGCAGATATTCAATATGCTTGAGCACCAGAAGTCTTTACCACAGATGTGTTTTCATTGGTATTGAAGAAAAATATAAAAACATTTCCCTTAATTCTAGCATTACACCAAGATACTTTCTATTTTTGTTTTGTGAATTAATTTCTTTCTTCTTTCGGGTTCTCATGGTGCATCACGTATAACAGTATGACAGTTATGTTGCATGATTCTTTATTTCCTTAATATTATAATATGCATGTACACCCCTATATTCTTCAGAATTATAATTTTATGAGTTGCCTAATATTCTATCATGTGGAAATACTGGTTTATTAAATCTAAATATTTAGCTTGTTTTTTAGTTTTATGCTATTAGAGTTTTAGAAAACTGTTTGTAATAGTTAAGGAAAAAAACAGTAAATGATCAGATCTGTGTGATTATGAGAGTGGGGTTAAAAAAAAAAAAAAAAAAAAAAAAGAAAAAAACCCACCTTTAGTTGAACCAGTAATGGGGCACTTCAATAATTTAGGCAAGCAACAATGAGATATTGAACTAAAATAATGCTGAAATAAATTTAGTCACTGAAGCAGTAGACTTGATTGAACTTACAAATGAAGAATGAAAAGGAGAAATAAGTTGAAAAAATGCAGAAATGCTAAGCCTTCCTGTCCAGAGCGATAACACTATTAAAAGGAGAACGTGGGGAGAAAGAGCCATCTTATATTTGTTTGTGAATGATGCTGAGTTTAGCTTTTATAATTAGCATTTGCTTTTTATTTTACTTTTTGTATGTCTTGGCCACTCATATCAATTCACTCCAGTTTTCTTTCAGAGATATATTTCCATACTTCTTCCCCACTCCTAGGAATTAGTTTCTACTGGGGCTGACACCATACACAGCTCTAATACGAAGTGTTGATTGAGATAATTAGCACTTTCCATCCTCTTGCCATAGGGATGGGAGGCCAAATGGAGTCCATTAAGAAGCAGATTCACTTTTCCCAGTAGATCTTAGACTTTGAGAAGGCAGGTCACAGTGCTTCTGGATCCAGTCTTATATTTCATATTTCCATAAATTAAATTTTAGGGAAAAAAATTATTTTTACTTAATTCCAAAGGTCCCGATTAGGCATACCTAGAAAATAAGCCACTGAAATTCAAACATGGTTGTCTTTTGAGAGGGCAATGAGATTTCTCTTTTTCTCCCACACACAAATTTTCTTCTTTATTTTTATTATTTTTAAAATTTAAGATGTACATAATTTAAATATTAAAGATTAAAATAAATACTACCTGTTTTATTTACAAATGTGCGGTCCTAGACCTTTTTCCATGCCCATCTCCCCACTCATTTTCACCTCTTTCAGAGGCAACATTTTCAGCTCTCTTCTCTGAATTCTGGTTTGGAATTTACTTCCACATCTCTAAATAATTGGCCTATGTTGTTGCTTCTTGAGTTTACACCAATAAGTAATGGCAATGGATTTATCACTATTATTAAATAGTTATTTAGGTCTTTTCTCTCCTTCTATTCCTACAAAAAGCACTGTCTTTGCCATATTCTCTATCATAATTTCAGTTAAATAAATATGCACTCTTTAGGTTGTTTTGAATATGTATATTCGTGAACTTGGATTGCCATGACAAAATATCATAATCTGGGTGGCTTAAATAATAAAAATTTATTTTCTCACACCTCTGGAGGCTGAAAGTTCAAGATCAGGGTGCCAGAACAGCTGAATTCTGGTGAGGGCTCTCTTCCTGTTTGGCAGACAGCTGCCATCTCACTGTGTCCTGAGAGAGAGAGAGAGAGAGAGAGAAAGCTGGAGAGAGTGCTTTAGTGTCTTCTCCTTTTCTTTCTTTTTTTTTTTTTTAATTGAAGAAACAGAGTCTTGCTCTGTTGCCTAAGCTGGAGTGCAATGGCCCAATCACACATAGCTCACTGAAGCGTAGAACTTCTGGGCTCAAGTGATCCTCCTTTGTCCGCCTCCCAAATAGCAGAAACTATAGGCTTGCACCACCACACCTGGCTAATTTTTTTTTAGTTTTTCAGAAACAGGGTCTCACAATGTTGCCCAGGCTGGTCTTAAACTCCTGGGTTCAAGCAATCCTCCTGCCTCAGCCTCCTAAGTCACTGGAAGTAGAGGCATGAGCCACTGCACCCTACTCTTTTCCTCTTCTTATAAGGAACCATCCCTATTGGATCAGCGCCCAACCCTTAGGACCTCATTTAGCCTTAATTCCCTCCTAAAGGCCCCCAAATACAGTCGCATTGGAGGTTAGGGCTTCAACATATGAATGTCAAGGGGACACAATTCATTCCTTAGTAATATGTAAAGAATGTTCACAACTAGTCATGTAGTAAACTATGATTACTTTCCTCATAAATATTTCCTTTTTTGTTTATTTGTTCCCTGGTTCCTACGTACTATAACTAATTCAGCTTCAAATGCTTTGCCAATATTTAAATTACCTCTAAAGACATTCAAATATGGGAGGTATTTTAGTATTTTATCTTTTCCATCACCTGTAAGACATCTAGACATGCATGACCACCTGGCTTTAAGACATCTTTCTGGCAGGTACATCTTAAGGCCAGGTAGCCCTCCATGTCTAGGCTACATGTATGCTCCTTTCTTCATTCTCATGCCAGTATTTTATTTACCACTCTTTGGTGTTGGAGCCCCCATTTCCTAAACCCCATGTCTTCAGCTTTTTGGGGTTTCCTTACTTTCTAGAAAATCTAGATATATTTTCTAGAGAGAGGGAGCAAGGCAGGTACAATTTACAAGGCATGGCACATGGTTATAAAAAGGTCCCTGTTTTACTCTAGTGCTACATTGACGATTTCTATGTATATCAGATTCTAGTTTGGAAATTACATTCCATCGGAATTTCAGAATTTTGAAGACATAGCACCATTGTCTTTTTGTTTTCCGTTGCTTGAGATGAGAAATCTGAAGCCAATTTGATTTTTCATATTTAGTCTGTTGCCTTCCCCCAACCTCCATTTTTTCTTCAACTCTTTCTCAAAGTATTTAAGATCTTTTCTCATTTTTGATTCTGAAAATTCTATGATTTTTTTGTCCAGTGGATCCTTTTTATTTAGAAATTCATAACATTAATGTACGAGAAGTTTCTCCTGGTTCACTGAAGATACTTGTTATAATTTTCTGAAAGTTTCTTAGCACAAAGTAGTCTCTCTTCCTTTCCAGTGCTTGTCCCTGTGTGTTTAGCTTCGTCTTTCTTTGCCAGAGGCGTTTTACAGGTATCTAACAATCATTGGTTGTATAGCCATTTTGAGGGCTAGAAACAAAACGGGATGAGAAGCTTTCAATACATCAGTGAGTCTGTTCTTAACTGTGCCTGGTGTCTTCTAGTCCAGAGTTATCATGTTTAACTCTCCCAGATAACAAACCTCCAGCATTTTTGCTGGGGTAGGTGAAGGGCAGTTGTCTGCCTGCCCAGATCAAAGGTGAGTTCTGAGCTTAAAATAGGCTTTCAACTAGTACTCCCTATATTAGCCCCTTCTTCTCCTTTTATCCCAACTTCCAAATAAACCACATAGTTCTAAACCCTGTGGAGATTCTGTGGAATCAATGTGTATGATTCTCAGTTTTCACAATTCCTAACCAGGGTTTATTTTTCTCACATTTGTTACATGACTACCATTCTTCTCCTTCATAGCTTCTATTTCCTCTTTTCTTTCTTCCTATGTCTTTTTTTTTAAGTTTATGCCTCTTAAAAATTACTCTTCTGCCATTTTAGTGGGTTTATTAGAGAGAGCAAAGTAGATGTAGACATTTCTACATCTTGCAACTTGTAGAAATTTGCCATCTTGCACAGGTCTGTTCTAGGTAACTACTCTTTCACTTGGACACTCCTCTTAAAACTTGGAAGCAAATTATTCATGCAGTAAGCACTTCATACGTAAGAGGTAATTTAATCTTGTAGACTCCCAGTGCATACAGTTGGATTAATTGGTATCCTTCCTTCTTTGGTTCTTGCATGACCTTGTTTTATTTTGTTTAATAAATGAACACAACTTGATACTAGATCGTTATCAATTATTTAAATGTGTCCAGTATTCTGCTTCTCATCCTCCCAATTTCCCTACAAAGTAACTACAAGTGTTTGTCATTCCCTTGCTTTTTTATTTAGATTTTTTACATATGTATTTAATCTGAATCAATATTTTTCTTGTTTTTGTGTTTCATTATTGGATATCATACTGCATGCACAATTCTGGGATTTTGTTTTTTCATCCAATATTATGTTACTGAGATTTAGGCAGTGTTTCCTGGACTGTAGATTATTTCCCTGGTTTATAATATTCCATTGCATGGCTCTAACACAATTTATCTATTTTCCTGTCCATGAGCACTTGGTTCTGGATCCCAGCAACCCTGACACCATAATGCTCTAATCCTGGCTCCCCGCTTTCATGAACTTTTGCCCAGGCCCAGCTTCAAGTGTCCCCACTCCCAGGCACTAAGCACTTCTGCACTCACTCTTGGGCATTTAAGCCATGACTCTTGGCCAGCTTCATAATGGTTGCTTATTTCTTTAAGGGAAGGCACAGGTAAAATCTCTGGAGAGTTCTCCTTTGAGGAATAATAGCATTGCTCCAAAGACTGTTCTTCATCAGGGTCTAATCAAGGTAAAACAGGGCAATCTGTCATTTTAATTAGCTGTGAGACCGAAGCACAGGCCAGAGTGGCAATTTCACCTAGTAAATATTGCAGATGAAAATGACCTTACGAGTGGCTATAACAATATTACTTATTGCTAACTGTACATAACCTGTAAGAGAGATTATGTGTTCTCTAGAGATTTATCAGAGAACATAAAGAATGTAATTTGATATTACCACTTCCTAGTATTTATCATAACTAGGTGCAGAATATAAGTGTTTAAACTTCAAAAGCTGCAAAAGGATCAAAATGCTAACAAGTATTTCTCAAAGTGTGATCTGGAGACTCTCAGGGGTTGCTACAATCTTTCTACAAATTCATGAAGTCAAACATATTTTCCAAGTAGTTCTAATATATTATTTGTCTTCCTCCTTTTCATTCTCTCACAAGCATACAGTGGTATTTTCCAGAGGCTACATGATATTGATATTAAAAAGGTGACTACAGGATAAGATGTAAGAATCCAGTCTATAAAGTCAGACATTAAAAATATTTCAAAAATCATAAAACATTGCAACTCTTCTCATTAATTTTTTTCTTTGGTTTTGGAAGTTTTGGTAATTTTTATTAAAATATGCCACTTATGTTAATATGTAATTGGTTTACTATTCTTTTTAAATGAATTTGTAAATAGACATGTCAACATTTACCAGTTTTTTATTTCTAGTGTAGTAAATATGGATAGAAACAATCACTATAAATAAAGCTTACTGAAAGTTTTAATTCTTTTTAAAAGTGTAAAAAGATCCTAGAAGCAAAAAAATATGAATGTGGCTGCTCTACAATAGTTTTTCCCTTATTTTCTCTTTCTAAATTTATTTGTATCATTCATGGATACTTTGCTACACATAAAATTCTGTGTGTACACTACTATTAAAAATATACAAATATACATATGCAAATTTGCATATAATTTGGGGGTGTGTGAATCCCTTGAAATTTCTTCATAGAGCTCCCTGATATAGGAATTCTAAATACCAACACTGGATCAGAGAGAGACAGGGTCTTGCTCTGTTGCCAGGCCAAAATGCAGTGGCATCATCATAGCTCCCTGCAGCCTCTAACTCCTGGGCTCAAATGATCCTCTTGCTCCAGCCTCCTGAGTAGCTGGGATTACAGGCATACACTGCCATGCTTGGCTAATTTTTTATTTTTTGTAGAGATGGGAGTCTCATTATCTTGCTGAGGCTGGTCTCAAACTCCTGGCCTCAAATGATCCTCCCATCTCTGCCTCCCAAATGCTAGGATTACAGGCATGAGCCACTGCACCTGGCCCCAACCACGTTTTTGTCTAACTCTCACGCACCAAGGCAGTATTTCCCCCATCCTAAGTGAACACAGGGACAGGTACCAAGCAACTAGAGACCACTTCCATAGCCCAAAGCCTAGTGGAATTATGTAAACCAGCCAATCTTGAACAGTTTATTCTGTCCAGCATTTCTTTTCCTATGGCAACCCCAATAAAGGCTCTGGCCTAAACTTTCCCCTCTCTCCTGCTTCTCTGCCTCTTACCAATATCTGGTGCTTCCTCTGTGGCTGTGATGGTGTAACATGACGCCAATGTTTGGGAGAAATGTACCAAATTCTTCGTTCAATGACATTGGCTCTCCATGTCCTCAGTCATACCTATAAATTAAATCCTGGGTATAATTTTAGGACGGGATAGGGGATGGGAGGGAGTTCAGTACGTTAAACAGGGCCTTCTATATGAGGGTCAGGAGAAAACTATACTAAGACTTACCTTCAAGAAAAGCCGTATTACTTCTAAGGATTTTACTGGTTTGTAAGTTATGGAAACTTAGTTTACAAACTGTAATTCTTCTGCTTCCCTGGATGTTGAGAATCAAAGTCAAATTTATGGCTAGAACAGGGGTTGGGAAACTTTTTCTGTAAAGGGTCGGATAATAAGTATTTCAGGCTTTGCATCCATATGGTCTCTGTCTCAACTACTCAACTCCACTGTAGGATGAAAGTAGCCATAGATAATGTGCGAACCAATGAGTGTGGCGGTTTTCCAATACAACTTTATTGACGAAAATGAGTGGTTGGCTAGATTTGGCCTGCAGGCTGAAGTTTTCTGATACCTGTTGTAGAAAATTAAATTTTGCTTTATGATAATATATGCAAACACACACACATCATACACTCACACACACATATATATTTGAAACGTTCATTGTACTCATTGTATTGATCAAAACATACAATTTCAGACTCACATCACCCCTGCCTTTGTCTTATTTTTATGTTTTTACACTTCCAACATTGTCTCTACCTACTTATAATTTATATATCTTTTGCAAGCCATAAAATGTATTTAAATGTGATATATACAAAAGGTCTTTAGGTTAGAAGCAATAGACACCAAATCTTACTAGTGTTTGGAAAAGAAAAACAGATTTGGTGTCTCAAAAAATCTAATAGAATATTGAATAACCAAGGCTTTAAAAAGACAGGACACCTTCAAGGCTCTCAGCAACATTAATGTGATGAGTCCCAACATCTCCCAGATTTAGTGTAAAATAAAATTTTAAATTTTTGTAATAAAATTTTAAATTTTTTAATAAAAAATTTGATGTATCCATCTTGGGTAAGGGACCACCTCTAAACTAATCAGTGATAGCCAGACAGCATCACACAGAATGCACCCAGGAGCTAATATCCCCCCAACACCCACCATGCAATCATGGTAATTGCATAGAGAGACAGAGATTAAGAGCTGTCCTTCTATCACATGAGACTGGACTACACATTCATTTTATTTCTTTAAATAATAGTATACCCAGACTTGGTATGGTACTGAAAGTCTTCATTAGGAAACTGAACCGGTTTCACTATCTGTGGTTCTTAAACATAGCTACATTTATACCTACCTGGAAAGCTTTTAAAAAAATTCTATGCCTAGATCACATACACAGATATTCTCATGAAATTTACCAAATGACATCAAAGAGGGCCAAATTAAATGATCATACCCTCATTTATTAATAGGAAACGTTGATATCACTGTGGTAGACATTATTAGTGATCACCAGCATTCTTTTTCTTCTTTTTCCTGGAAACACAGAACACTTTTTCCGGTCCCCTTTATAGTTGGATAGGTCACAATGACTAGATCTTGTGACAGAGCACAAGGTGAGTATGTATAGGTTTTGGATGAAACATATTAAAATAGTAATTCTCTAACATTATCTAATACCCTACTGACATTAAAAAACCACCAATTGTCTCAAAAATATATTTATATTTTGTTTAGATGAAACATTTGTTACTAAAATTGACCACCAGATTGAAGTGGTAATAAAACAATCACTTCTTTATACAGTTATATTTTCCTCTTCTTAAAAATAATATCCTCTTGGTGTTAGTTTTTCTACTTTTAATTCCCCATTGTAGGGGTGAGGGGAAACTTGTCCTTTCCCCCAAAGTTCACTGAAAGACCAACTCACAATTAAGGCAGATTAATAAGAGAAAGGTTTATTTATCATGCACATGGGAAGAATCACGGAGTGATTAATTACCAAATTATCCCAATGGAATTCAGATATTTTTATACTTGTTCCTTTGGAGGAGAGGGGAAGATGAGGAGTACAGGTAATTCTTTTTAAGGGAACAATTGGTGCTAGGGAGGACAAATGGATGGGAGAAACAGATTGGCTTGTAAATGAGTCTCTTTGCAAATTAAATTAACCTGAGCAAATTAAATTAACCTGAGAGGCAGGTGTTATATTTAAGTGATTTGGGCCAGGTCTGGTTGCATTCTTCATCCTCCTTCCTGCAATACACTGAGATAACAGAAAGAGGAAGGGAAGTCAATTGCCTCTTTGATCTTTTGATTGGTCATTCTGGTTTATGCAGATAGAGGGAAAGCCCCTTCCAATAATTTTGATCTTGAATGGCCTTTAATTCAAAATATTCTTTACATCAGGGAGTCATATTTTGGGGTGAAATTTCCTGAGCTCCTTCATCATCAACAATTTCAGCTAATAGTTTTAACATCCATTGTAATCTTCATTGGGATGACATGAAGATAACTTTCTAATGAATCATTTTTTTGCATTTATTGATATTTTCTTCTCATATTGAGCCTTTTCTCATTAATTGAGCTATTTAATTGTCATAAATACAGTTCCTATTGGAAAAACAGGGAAAATGTTGAACTGTTTCCCTTTATCACTAAATTATAAGGATTGGAGTTTGTTTAAGGGTATGTGAACTTGGATTCCAGGGGGAAAAATTCCTGAGGGAAGAGCTTATAAATTACCAGTTTACTATGGTTTGCCATCTTGGAGAATAAGAAATGCTAGAAGGAGCACTTAGGTAGGGAAAGGGGGAAAGCAAACATTATGTGCATTACCAATCTGACTGCTGCTTGGAATGAGCAAGCTGATTACTAGTTCGTCTGGTTTTTCAGAGCCTATATCAACAACGTTGTTTTAGGAGCATCTGTCAAGGGCAAGAGAAGGATAATTTATCAACCAGCTTCCATATCCCATTAGTCAAAGGCTTACTGCCTGCATGAGACCAAGCAATTCTCTTAGTATCTAATGATACTATGGCAAAGAAAAGCTCCAAAGCAGGAGGCAAGAGGCACAGAACATAGGGAAATTGAGTTACTGCTGGCTTGTGCACCCATGAAGTTAGTCACTGATATCTAAGACAAAACAAGTAGACAAGAGCCTCAAATGTCCATGTAACTGAGAGGATCAGAGCTGGCAATTGATGATAAGCTGACACAAATACTCACCTCTAATTGACAAATAAATTTTGTTTCTGGCATACTTACTCTCTCCCTGCCCCTTCTCTTTCATTCTCCCTGCTCCGCAAATCTTTATAGACTACTAGATTTTTATAGATATAATATGTTTCAATTAACTACAATCATTATTTTGTAATGGGAAAATCATCACACTGTTGTTCAGTGTAGATGGCTTCAAGCAGGTTCTGTTGTCATTGACACAGCCCCACAAATTTTTGAAAATTTCCTTTCAACAAAAAATAGCCCAAGTATCTGATTTGTACTCTTCCTGCCCCAGACTTGGAATCAGCTATTTTTCTAGGGAACTCTAGTTCTTTTTAGTGCAGAATGGCATCAAGGAATTAATCCTTAGCATTAGAGCTGCTCATTACTATTGGAATGCCATTGTTTCCAGGCCATCTTGAGGAACATGAGAGAAGGTATTTAGAAGATAAATTTACTTTAATTTTACTGACAGTGGGCTTACTTAAATTCTTTGATATGTATCTGTCTTCTCTAGCACGGAAAAGCTTGATGCAAAATAATTAAGGTGTTTATTTGCTTTATATCACTATATAATAGAAATCGTCTCAAGATAACATTACTAATAATACTACAATTAATTAATAACAGAATGAAATGGAATATTCCTTTGTTTGTGTGCTTGCAATGCCTTTAAGGATGCACAGTGAAAGGTCTATGCTGTAAAATCCCATTCTCTGTGTGGTTACCTTTCAAATTGATACATGATTGGGTTTATTTTTTTCCCCTTTATTTTCAGTTTTAGGAAATTGTTTGTTTGTGAATAGTAATATATTGATAGGATCTACGGGTCAAAATGATATAGACAGGCATATGGAGAGATTTTGTTTGTTTTCATCCCTGCCTTAGCCATTCTGTTTCCCACTTCTGTTACCAAAAACTTGGACCTTGTCCGTGAGGCTGAATCAAAATAACGAGGACAAATGTTTTGGGGAGGAAGAAAGAATTTACTTTGCCGGCAAAAGAGGAAAAATGGTAGACCTTCTTGTCTCAAAATCCAAATTTCCTCCACGTAGGCAGAAATACAGAGCTTTTAAAGGGAGGGCTTCTCAGTTCTGGCTATTGCGGATAGCTATTCTAATCGCCCCATCCCTGCCAATGACAAAGACTGTGAACTCCACCAGCCACCCCCGGAGGTGGGCTGGTGCCACCTGGGTTAAGAACAAAAGGACATTTTTCCTAAGGATGCAGGTTTCAGTTAAAAAGAGTGGGGGAACTTTCAAAGAGACAGAAAATATTTTTTGCCATTCCCCTCCTACCCCAGGCCATTCCCTGTTACATAGTCCTCGCTCTCAATTTTATGCTTCCATATCTGTGGGAAGAGGCTACTCTGGTACACTTCCATCTCTTATTAGTAAATTTCCTTACGGACTATCTCATCTCAGCAGGTGAGAGGTGAGAGCTATGAGCCCAGGTAGGAATCAGAGAAGTTGCCTGGGATTCTCAGCTCAAGGGCTCCCTCTTCTGTTAAATCTTAGGCAATTTATTTCATAAAGGCTTGGGTTTTTTCCTTCAAATTTCTTTATCATTTCTTTTTGTTTTCTCAGTTCTCCTGATCATTCCCAGACTTCCCCACAGCAGTTACCTACAGCACGGGGCTTTCCCCTCCTAGGGGGTCATTACATTTGTTGAAGTTTCTGGGTTCTGTCACTGCTCATGCTGTTTCAGTATTTTTCTTACTTCTCTACCAAAGCAGCCATTCTGAAGTCCCAGTGGCCTGTCTCCTCTCTCCCCACCCCGCATTTGTAACTTCCACTCTAACTCTGTGGCCTCAAGATCTCCCACCCCGATCTATCACACATACCCTTTTATTTAATTGGGCCAAAGTTGAAGGTGAATATGTGAATTTTCTCTGCCTGAAGGTATTGAATGTTTTATTTATGTTGGCATTAGTCCTATAGGATTCTTTAAAGGACTGTTTGTTTTGTAGGATTTTCAAAGTAAAGTTGCGTCAAAGCTGGAGCCATGCTCTTACATAAGAATATAGAACTCTCTCAAGGATTTCTCAAGGCATTTGAGATTAGAGTTCTTTCTTTCCTACCTGTTCCATGTAAACAATGCAGGGAAATGGATAAGCCCACTGAAGGAGGCTTTAACGACTAGGGTAAAATTAACAACTAGGATAGAATCATACCCACTGCTGGGGCAGAGTCAAACTGAGAAGCTGTAAACACTCTGCTTTTGCTCAAGTATTTTCTCTAGGGACCCAGCTAAAGCCAAGTACCCTCAACTCTGTTGAAGTGTGGTAAATGTCTGCAAAGCAAGAAAAACAAAAATGCTGGGCACCACAGTGGTTTTAGGGGACGACACATATTTCAAACATCTGAAACAATGTTTCACACTCAGCTCTTAATTCAGAGGTCTAAATGGACTCACACAGTTCTCAGAAATGTTTTCATATTTTTAAAGAATACGTACATATCAAGGTTGGGAACCCATGTGATGCTGAAATGATTCCATTGCAATTTAAAAATGAATTATAGTCCTCACATACACATTAAGGTGATTGTTTCAAGGTGATTGTTTCTGGCATTGATTTCCTGAATTATTAAAAAGTAGTACTAGTCCAGCTCTAGCCCAGAAAAGCAGAACACACTAATTAGAATGTGTAGCGCATCAAGAGAATTACTGCACCAAGTTATTTTGTTTTGTTTTGTTTTATACACGTCTTATTTTAGTTTCAAAAGCTAAGGTGATTTTACCTGACAATTTGTTAAAAAGAAGAAAATGATAGAAGAAACTTTTCCAGAAATATGAACAAAGACAAGTTTGAAACATATTTTCAAAGCAATTTTAGGATCTGTTGTTATTCTACATCCTCTGAGAAGCAGATACCAAGGCATATAATTACATGTGCAAGAGATTTATTAGGGGCACTCTCTGTGAGGGTAAATGAGGAGGGAGCCACAGGAAGCAATCAATGCATATTTGATCCATGTGGAAGAGGGAGAGAAGGAAGGAAGGCTGTATAGCAGCATCTTACCCTGCAGTGCACTTCTAAGAAATTTCATCAAGGATATCACCGAGACCTTCCATTAAAATCACCACCCCCTGCCCCAGGAACAGTCCTGCTGCAGTCTCCTGCTGTGCACAGTCACTGCCTGTGAGCAGCTTGTCGGAAGTGTGATCTTGGCATGAACTGGGTGCTGG